>JAVSBS010007127.1:54437-91032 GCA_033124195.1 Coracias cyanogaster | reverse complement strand
AATTACAGAGACCGATGGGTATTTAATAAATTTATTACCAAATATATATTTACATAAATAGTACCTACTCTATAAAAATACCACAATACACCATACCCCCCCCCCCTCCCCCCACTATCCCTTTCCTGAGGAGAGTTAGATAGCCACAGAGGGGATAGGGCAAATAAGAACCTAAGTGGGTCAAAATATGACCTATATGTAGACGGTGTCTTGTGGGTGCAATAGTGTGTCTCTGAGTGCATGTGTCGGGTATAGCTACCCCTTTCCCAGCGTGTGACGATGCTTCGGGCTCGCTGGCAGGACCGGCGCAGCGTTCCGACCTGGCGCAGTTCCTGAAGCGGCCAGTGGGGGTGTCAGCGGCGCGGCGGCCCCGGGGGCGGGTGGCTCCCCCTCCGGTGGTGGCGGCTCCCCGCGGCAGCGCTTCGGCAGCTCCCGACGGCGGCGCTTCCAGTGGCAGGGTGAGCCACAGCCCGGGGGCTTTTTAGCGGCGGTCTCCCAGTGGCACAGCGGCGGGGCCCGGGCGGCGCGGCACGGCACGGCAGGCACGGCGCGGCAGGAGCCCAGAAGGGAAAAAGAGGGAGGATATTTTTTTCCCTCCTGCTTTTATATTATCGTGTTCACGCAATTTCTCACTTCCAGTTTCCGCTTCCTGGAGGATTTCCCAATAATCCATGGAAGTTGTAGTTCTCTATAGCTGACTTAGGAAGACATTTCAAAACAGTGGGGTCGGTTTCCCACACCCTGGTTCACCCTCATCCCTCACTATACAAACTGATTTCTTGGTGTGTTTCTTTTTCTGTACAGGGGCAACTGATACTGGCACAGGCTGTTTCTTCGGCTCAGCTGCACTATCAGTCGGTTTTCTGTCATATTCAGAGACCTCTTCTTCCCCTTGAGGGCACTGGATAGTGCTGAGCAGGATACGGTAGGCATGGACGAATCCCCAACACACTGCAGTGATTTGTGTCTCCCGGGAGTTGCCAGCACTCCTTCTCTAAGTGCTTTACTAATTTATCAGGACTCTGCACTTGCTCAGGAGTGAAATTCCAAAATATTGTGGGTGACCACTGGCCCAAGCACTTGCCCATGCTCTCCCACACACCTTGCCACTCATAACTATCCAGCTTCGGGGCAGGTCTCGGGGTGATAACATTGGATTAGAACTGTATAACCTTAAACAGGACATGGCAGACATTCAGGAAACACAGCAGTGAGAGCATGCTGGCCTGGATGTTCCATGGATAGGTAAAATCCTCAAAAGCTGAGAAGGTCCCCTCCCCTGTCTTAACCATAGATGGGGTGAGACCACTAACAAACACCCAGGCCACATGCAGGTACCAGTTTTCCCCCCCCCAGCAGTAGCATAATCATATCATAAGCCGTCAGCATCCAGTACAGCACAACGAGCCCCTTGACACATTTTCCACATATTATAAACATAATCATTGGGAACACGCAGTGGATGTAGGATTAATACAGGGCCACCAGGCAAACAGACTGGCCAGCATCATGAACATGCTCTGATTCAAGCAAAAAAAAAAAAAAAGTATATATATGTATAAACAGAAAATCGAGTCTAACAGGAGTTATTTTAACACACTCTGATCAGATCCTGTCCTTATCTCAACTCTCGTGCCCCACATTGGGCACCAAAAGCTGTGGTGGTTTAGTAAAGCTGTGGCGGTTCAGTCCCTGCTGGCAGCTGAGCCACGTGGCTGCTGCTGCTGCCCCCCAACCGCAGACAGATAAAAGAGTTTTAAAATGCCTTTTTGAGTTGAGATAAGGAGAGTTTAATACAGTGACACATGAGAAACAATCGCAGTAACAAAAGCCATAACAACAATGAGAGAAAGAAATGTACAAATAAGTGATACCGCATAGAGAAAACGATGGAACCGGAACTGGCCCCGGGGCATGATGTCAGCATGGTATAGAATAGCCTGTCTGCACCAAATTAACCCTGTCCTGGCCAAACCAGGACAGATCTAAAGATTCTCTAGAAAACTACAAGTAGTATAAATGAATAACAGATGCATGAAGAGTTTTCCATCTTTGTTGTCCGGGTCAGTCAGTCTTCACAGTGGTCTGTGAACTTCATGGTATACTTCAGTAAAACATTAGTAGATCAGCATTCACATCAAAATCACAATAGCACTTGATGCATTAAAAAAGTCTTACTAGAAGGGTGAACAAAATCATTACCTGGCAAATGGATGTATTCTCATCAAGATCAGAAGACACAAGCTTATGTAACCCCTCTCTGAGTTAGAATTTCACATGAAACATACTAAAACAGAACAGCACACATTAGATCTCGTGATGTCCATCGTCCCAATGCAGCAGTCCTCTTTGAAGGAAGGAAGCTAGAGACTCTGCCTCAATATTTATTTTCTTCTTTTATATACATTCTAGTAATAACCCAAGTGTTTCATCATTGATTTCTGTTGACAGTGAAATCAAAGTTTAATACAGGTAGATGACTGTCAGCATTCTCACATAATTTTGCAGCACATTTTGATCATGGATAACAGAAGAGGCATGATAGACTCAAATTTCAGGTAAGGGTCAAGATGTGGGAGGGGCAAGTTCTGCATCCAAGTCATGAGAAATTACCTAGGAGTGGGGCATCTACATCCTGTTAGCTCCCATTAAAAAACTGTATCTTGAGTCTCGCCCTGAAATTTTTCCTTCTCTTTTGAAGAGGATTATTACCTGACTGTCTGCTTGTCTGCTTAGGTGATATGTGAAGTGGAGTCAAGGCTCAACTTTTGCTACTGAGGGCTTAGTGCAATGGAGTTACGTTCTTAAATAGGAATCTCTTGTTGTAACCATACTGTGAAACTGTTCGGTAACAGCAGAAATTTTCTCCTCTGGGGTCTTGAACATAATGTTGTTTGTGACCACTTAGCCTGAATACTTAAAGAAAAACAAAACAAACTTCTCTAAAATTATTCCTATATTTCAAATTAAATTCCCCTTTTTTTCTGAAGAATACAGATTTTGAAGCAGTAATTACTTTGAGATTAATAATAGCATATTACCTAAGAATCTTTCAGTGTGCTTTTAATTTGCAGATGAGAAGTACTGAATTGACTCTAACAGGACGTTTACATGCTACACAGAGATGTCAAGTACAGAAATATCATGTGGCCTCTCCATTTAATACAATGACAGCAAGAGGAAAAGACAGTACTTGAGTGATTAATATAATCATTACTTTCAAAATGCTTCTGTTTGAAGGAACCTTGAAGAGGTTTCCATCATTCTGCACAGATTAATTTCTTGAATAGAAGAACCTAAAGTGAAGCCTCTAAGGGCTCACCACCCATCTGAGAATGGTCCACATCCAGAAAAGGCACAAAGGTCATTCATTGATCATATTTTCATTAAAGTTTTCCATACTTAACTGTCAGTACCAACACTGATATGCTTGCCACCGTGACTGAAAGTCACTTTTTCTTCTCTCTTACTCTTGCTTTAGCTATAGCTCATAAATCAAGTCTGTCACCAAATTAGCTAGTGCTTTCACTGCAACATACCTGAAAGCACATCCCTCTTCAACTACCACTAAAATATCTCTTATGCATCTTTCATTGCAGTTACATCTACACAGTCATCCTACACCCCACAGCAGACAAAAGTTGCAGCAAATCCCATAAACCACTTGCTGTTTGTATCAGTTTTTACCTAGCTCAACTCCAAAAGCAATATAGAAGCTTGACAGAGAAAAGCCTAGAATCACCCAAGTGAGCTCCACAAAGGGAAAAGAAGCGCTTTCAGGAGGCTTATGGGAGCAAGGCTAGGTCCATGGAGGTGGTGTCCTGTTACTGACATTAGAAAGGCTTTTTCATCGAAACCCTAGGGAAGCTACAGGAAGGTTATGGAAATCATCACCCCTACTCTGTGAAAGACAAGTGTCCAGCTATTCAATAGGATGGTGTTTTGAGAGACTGGAGTATATGGAGAGCCCTCTCTTTCTAAATACCTTTCAACCTATCATCAGTGGCAGTTACTAATATTTTGGAAACCCCTCCTAGAGTATATCACAGTCTCTCTACACTCCTTTAATGCTTCATTCTGATTTTAGCATCAAATTCATTTGTTTCATCTTCACTTTCAGTTCTCTGAGTGTGACTTCTGCATGAATCTCCGTTCTACTCCTCATCAAACTGGTTGTCTTTGCCATATTGCTTTTCTATTTCATTACCTCTGTCAGTTTCTCTTTTTTTTTTTTTTTTCAATGTACTTTCATCTGTATCTTGAATGATATCTCAGTTCACTCCATTAGTAAAATTTCACCTCTGTCATTATAACATCTTAGAGACAGGCAACTGTTCACAGTAGTTGGTTAGGCAAGGGAAAAAAAAAAAAAAAGAAAAGAGTCTTGTAGCATGTCATATATTGGCAAAGAAACATCTCCATATTTGTATATCACCACCAAAGACAAATTACTTAAGAGCTTTAATTCTTAAGCCTCTGAAGTTACATCTTTTCCTATGCTGGATTACTAAGGAAGGGAGACAGGCATCTAAACATGAATAATCTATGTTTAGGTAAGAATTTGGGCATCAAAATGAACTCATGTTTGCCAGGAAAGTATCTTATTCTTCACGTCCTTAACATATTCATTGTAATGGTTCTTCTGTAAAGTAAGAGAGGTGCACAGGTAAAGCACAAATATAAAACAGAGGACAGGACTTGAGAGTTTAGATTCCACTCCTCACTTTGTCAGTATTTTATTTAACAATCTGAGGGAAATATCCAAATCCCAAAGCTCTGCTTATTTTAAATACTTAGTATTGAATATGTGGGTGAAGAAATCAATATAAATACAAAGGATAATATAATAGTATATATTCTCGAGATTACTAAGATAATGCTCTATCTTAACTTCCATGACCTTTTACAAAGGAGAACTAACTTATTTTTACATATTACGTGTGTGAGCAACTGGATTTGATGGACTACAAAGTGCAGATACCTGGAAAGCAGTGTTGGTAGGGCTGCTCAAGCGCAAAATATGAGGGTCCTTGCCATGTTTGGAAATCAGAAACAACTGCTTCTCTGTAACACAGATATTTTAAAATTGTAGTTATGCAGAGTGATCTAGGTGTTTCACATTTACCCACTCTTGTCAAAAGCTGACTGCAAGAGGTTTATTTTATTCTACAGGAGTGACCTGGAAAAATAGATAGATGAAAATAGATACCAGATAGAAAAATAGATGCCAGACATTATTTGGGTATCCCATGTAATCTTTGCCATAAACTGAAGCTAATAATCTCTGAAAGAAGATAAGATGCTCCCTAATCTAAAGATTCCTTGTTATGTAACAGGGACAGAAACTTTCCTCAGAACAGCAATAAAGATGGAAATACCATTTACTGTCTCCTCTTTCTCTTTTTTTTTTTTTTTCAGTATGGGCTGTGTACTAAATGTGCACACTTTCTAGTGCATGTGTGACCAGGGTGTTTACTACAATGGTTTTCTGAGAATGAATTTTGAGTCTGGGAGTATGGAGAACAAGGTAGTCTGACTATAAGATCCAACACACAGGTAATTCTGATACATAACTTTATCTCCTTCTGTTCCCAGCTCCCTGGGTTTTTAATGAGAAAATTTCTTCCCCATAATGCACACTGTGTTCTTCTCTTCCTGTCTCCTCCCTGTAGAGTGAGGTCACCACTATAGTTGCGGTCTCCTTAAAAGTTTGTTATGACCTCTGGTATCACTAAACAAAATATTTGCTCTCTTTTCATTCTTGTCACAGTTTGCAAAGAAGCACTAAGGCTGGAATTTAGCAGCTCTGTAGGCGGACTGTAATTCCCAGACAACGTTCTACAAATTGACAAGTTCCCTGTGTCTTTATAGTGTGTATCCTAGTTGTTGTCTTTCCTCCACTTTATTTTTTTTTCATCTCAGTGTACATAGGACTTCCACTGTGGTTTACCTGGGCAGGTCAATCTACAAGATGAAAGTGCCGTCAAACACTTGAGGCTTCCATCAGTTTTGCCCAGCCAACACTGAGGGATTTGAACTGATTACACTTTTGGATTTTTGAGGAACAATCAAAGTCACGCCATGTTAACTAATCCCTTTATTTCTCTTGAGGTTACAGTCTCCTGTTCACATTTTGGAGATAAACTATACAAGCAACAGAAAGTCATGGACTATGAATAAGACTCAGAAAAGCAGTTATTTACTATGAGAAATGAGAACTACTGAGAAAGTTGATTTTAATGAAGTCTGTGTAGAGTACAACTATTTTTAAGGCTGCAAAATCCTGTCTTTGAAAGGTCACACTCCATGCAAGGGATGAGTTCATTTTGTTTAAAATCCTAAAAATAAAATCATAGAAGGAAAAGATCCACCTGTAATTTACCAAACTAAAACAAAAAACTAAGGTCAAGACCTTTCAGCTGACCTGAAGCACCATAAAACAATTGACTGTCTGAAGACTTGAGTCATAGTATCCACCTTTTCCCTTCTGCAAAGACTGCATTTTTTTTTGAGTCATGGTAACAGCTCTCCCAATACATTAGTTTCTTTCAACAGTAGACAGGGTATGAAATGCTTAACTTTTTTTTTTTCTGAGACGCTAATGAGGCCTGTAGGCATTGTGAAGTATTAAAATAAAGCATCTACTTCCCTTAAGAGATTAACAATAATATGCTCTCTGTTTTACAAACATCTTATTGCCTGCAAGAGAGACAAATAACCATATGTTGAAGTTCCAGGAGTCCAATGCTGTGGAAAGAAATTAGTATAATTGAATGAGATTCTTCATTAATTGAAACTGATTGGTTTATGGTTATCCTCTTGCCAATGCATACTATTAGTTTCCTCATAGGCTACTGAGCATTTTTTCCCAGCTCTCATTATCTAAGTTAATATCTCTATGAGTCAGAAAATGTGGAGGGCTATTTTCCTACTATGCTGAAAGAGCAACTTGTTACATGTTTCTAGCTCTGCCTGTGTAATCCTGTTGGTCAAGAACTATTAAGTACTGTCATCAAATGAAGTGCAACAATGGCTGCTTCAAAGGTCTGTGGTAAGTCTGCAGATTTGAACAAAATTAATGGATTAGTTTCTCAAATTTCATGCTTTTGCACACTTTTTCACAAAATCACTGTCCATCAGTAGCCATTCATGGCAAGGATTTGAACAGTCCTTGCGTCATTATGCAACTCACAAATGCAACAGCATATTTGTGAACTGGAGTCATAATGTACACTAAAAGAAATTTCTATAAACTTTATTAATTTAAATGTATTCACTTAACGCTATTCTAGACTTTTAGGGGACTGTCTAAAATATTTTTGCCCTTTCTTCTCTACATTTATTCTTTTTTTTTTTTTTTTTGCACTGAAAGTCAAAGGAAATTCCTTTGAGATGCAGGACTAGAGCTTCAGCTAATTTTCAACTTTTTCATTTATTTTCCCTGTAATCTAAAACAGGATACTCTCTAACCCCTTACTTCGACTCTGTCTTTAAAAAGTGGTAAGAAGACTTCTTTTATTAATCTTTTTTCCTGTCTTGTCTATTTTAGTTGAAAGTACTTCAACACCAATATTTTCTCTTTTTGCAAATATTGTTTAGCCCAAAGATGCCTGATACTAGCTGGTGTCACTAGAAGGTGTTTGTCCTGGTTCGGATAGGACAGGGTTAATTTGGTGCAGCCAGGCTATTCTATACCATGCTGACATCATGCCCTGGGCCCAGGTCCGGTTCTGGGGGGCGGCTCGCAGTCTGTGATCAATCCGCTCGGGACCATCTCTTTGTCTATGTGCTTATTTGTACATTTCTTTTTCTCACTGTTGTTATTGCTGTTGTTGCCACAATTGTTCCTTATGTGTCATTGTATTAAACCCTCCTTTTCTCAGCTCCAACAGGCATCTTGAAACTCTCTTCTCTGTCCATGGTGGGGGAGGGGAGCAGTAACGACTACGTGTCAGCCGCGTGGTTCAGATGCCTGCACAGACAGAGCCCTGCCGCGGCTTTGCTAAACTACCACAACTTTGTAAGACAAACCACTCACAGTCATACCACTTTTGCTAATAATTTGGTATAATTAATCATATACATTTTCTTTTCTGGTGGAATTCAAAGCAGCTCAGTGTGCAAAGAGTCATTTCATTGCAGAAAGTAGTGGAAGGCTCTGCAGGGAAAGGCAGTGTTGATTTCTTTTCTTTTAGCTCATTTTTCTGCATTTAGGATTCAGTATATACAAAAGCACCTATTGAATCCTTTATACCCTTTATCGTGGGTATATACTAGTCAATAGGTAATTGTGCTCTTGCTGAGTCCAAACAGAAAATGATGCAGCAGAAAACAAAATATGCTAGGCTAAAACTTGGAGTCCTTTGTTGTTCACATTGTTTAGTCACAACTCTAAATAAGCCAGAGGGACTGTAGGATTTAGCCTCCTGCATTTCTCTTATTGTCGAATTTATCTGGGATGTTATTTCACACTCTTACATAGCAAATGCTGGTATCAAACTAACATTCCCACCAGCTGTTGCAAATTTTGAAAACATTGACATGTACATTATACTAGCAATCTGGATAATTGGCCTTTGATAACAGATTCATCAAGTGTTTAAAAATGTAATAATAAATAAATCCTGGGTGGAGTGTCAGTATTTCCGAACCAAATCATTTTCATTAGATAACAACAACAATGATGAAAAATTGCAGAGGGATGAGGCAGGTCAAAGCAGTTCTGCTCTGATCAGCCAGGGATTTAGAAGAAAGATTCAAGCATTGCAGTCCACCAGTCCATATTTCCACCCTCTTTATAAAATCTCAAATTAAAAAGCTGCAAGCCCTTGCTTTTCATAAGCTTCCTTTAGTTCCTCTGAGGCTTAGAAAGGCTTTTTTAAAAACAGGGAGATTTTGAAAACCTTTTAGTTGGGGATTGAGTTGACAATATGAAATTTAGTTCCTGTTCCTTTGCAAAGAAGCTCTGTAAGGAAAAAATTCTTCAGATCTTAGAAGTTTTATCATACTATTTCTTCAAGTATTTCAGAAAATTTCTGTTCACCTCCTTCAATTAGGGCAGTCCTGAACTTCCTTCACAGATTAACAAGAAGGATTTAAACTGTTTTTTGGTTTTTTTCTTCCACCAGCATCTGGCAACTAGTGCCTCCAAGTGTGAGATATGCAGGATTACTTTAGCTTTATTGTAGCAGACAAAATGTACAGGGTGAGAAGAAAGGTAGTTCAAGTGAGAAATGAAAATGATGAACCTGAGTTTCAGCAGAGCCTGAAGCACCTCTGATTCCAGTGGCAGACAATGATCTGGATGCTTTGAGGCCATTAAAATGAGTGGAATAATAGTATTTAAAGTGACTTGAAAGTGCTATCATCCCTACAGATGTGAACTGCTCCTGCACAAACCCTGAGACCCATGTATCAGGCAGACAACGCATAAATTCCTTTGTTTCTGTTTACTGCTTATTAAATAAAAGGATTTTGAGGAGAATGGGAGTGGGTCTTTTGAGCTGGTCCATGCCAGTCCTGAGGAGAATGCAAGAACAGCAGCTCTCCAGTGCATATCCCCACTGGATAAGGATGGTCGTGCATATCTCCAGTGAATCTTCACAGGGTAATATGTCTTTTTGGAATCTTGGCATTTTCCCAGATCTTGCCTCAAGTACTTGTTCATAGTTCATTTCCAGAATAGGTGACATTATGAAAGACTCCTTTTCAAACACGAGGATATAATTAAAACCTCTAAATTTTGCATTTTTACACTCAAATCTGGCACCAGTTAGGGGAACATGCAAATAAAAAGAACAGTTGTGTGTTTGAGTACAACACCTGTCTTTGGCAAAGGTATCTTTGCGTTGTCAAGGAGAATTATTACAGATAAGCAGGTAGTATATGATTTGGAACCTGTCTGTCTCTTCCCAACTGTCTCTAAACTTCTCCACTGGAACTTCTGAGTATCCAGGTTTGTTGCTGCTATTTGTTGTTTAACAGTCATGATGACCCTTGCAAATACACCCAGAAACTCCACTCTTTGTGTTGAATTTACCACATTTTTTCTCAGTTTGGGATTTGTCATTGTGGAATATCTCCTCAAAGGAAATTTTGTTAACACTAAAAGACTCTGCGCAGCCTGCTGTCAGCGGTTACTTTCCCATGTGATTAATCACTAAAGCCTACATGGTCCAAACCAGCTTTCCTGGGCATCACAGAGAGGGCTTAACAAATCTAAATGATCCCCCCAATCAAACACAATTTGCATGTCATTGAAAAATGCAATCTTATTCCTGTCATTAGTGGGGTGTTTAGAAGTGAAACTTCTCTGCCTCCTCTGACAACTCTCTGCACACAAGATTTCCTTCATTCACTGCTTCCAAGCTTAAGCCATGTTTCTAGTCATAGCATCAGATCATGCTGCAACACGTATTTGGTCCAAATTAGAGGACACAGCCATGTTTCTGCCAGATTACCCAAACTCTGATAGAGAGGGAAAGCTGGGTTTCTGTTCTTACATCAGCTGTGAGAGGAAAGATAAGGCTTGATTTGGCATTAAGTCTGTTCATATAAGGACATATCTGGACATGATAAAATTTTTGCCAAATAGTAGTCTTCGTTGGATGTATGTATTTTTTTACGGATGTTATTTTCAATACTAATATATTCTATGATCTAGTTTGCACAAAAGCACACATAAGATTGTGTTAGTACAACTGTGACATAGAGGCAGGGACAGCCAGGAACATCCAGAGCTGAGATTCCCTCGGCTGTCCTTGTAGTGTGCATTTATGACCACAGTCTCCATACAACGACACCTTTAATAGCCTCCAAAGAAGCAACCTCTGAGCTTTCCTCCCCAACTTAAAAAAATTTCTTTTCTGCCACAGCAATCTGACTGTATCTTAGTCCACTGACAAACGCTTTAGCCTCTGCTGTTGAGTGGGGCGGTTAACACTGGTGTATTAGTTGTACAAATGGAACCTTATCAATCACACCAAACACATTTACACAGTAAATATATTATTTGTTCTTTTATATTCCAATGTAATCTTGGGCATTTTAATACCAGCTTCTCTTTCAGGGTGAAAACTAATGCATAGTAATTTATAGTACTGTGTCTACAATTTCCCTAAAGATTGGTAGATAAGGGGGAGAAATCTCATATTGTTACCATTGGTGTTAGTAACTAAAATTAAACCATGTCCTAAATAATTGTCTCATTAACCTTCTCCAAGTTGGTAAGCTGGACAGGGATATGACTACAGCTGACAGAAAACATCTGGTAAGGTGGGGAAAAATAGAAAATCATTTGCAGGTTTGGCCTAAAAATGTTATAGCTACTCTGACATACCAGAACAGGGATGTGTCAGCAGTGGAGGAGTTTTGTGAGGACTTGGCTGCTGCTGATTTCATTATGCCTTAACTTAGGGTTAAAGTGACCTGTTTGTATGAGTGGCAGGGAAAAAAAAAAGACAACAACAAAAAAAAACAAAACCAAAAACAACCCGGAAGAAATATGATAAAGGAAGTGATTTAGCTAACAGTACAGTGGCCTTTAGACAGAAATCAGCTATTTTAAAACATCTATGCACCATTATAACACATTGTCTTTATATCAATTAAGAGTTTTTATCTTTTGCTCATTCCTTTCTGCTCTTCCTACCATGGTGTGAATTCTCACCCATCCCTGAAGTTCCCAGAGAAGGCAAAATCTGATGTCAGCCACACATTGCCAACTTCAAAAGATGCTGCTGGTAAGGTAACGTACTAAAGGTTTGCTGACCACTGTCCAGGTCTGTCTGGAACCCAATTAATCTATGAGCCATTAAGTAAATGGAATTTAAAGCTCTTTCCCTGTTTCTCTGAAGTATCAATACATTAGTGCAGTCTGCTTAGGCTCCAAGCCATTAAAATAATAGCATTAGGAATACCCACATACTCATCATTTTCAGGGAATTCAGCCTCATACACAGCTTTTCTTGTTAGAAAGAAGACAGATCATACTTGTCTTATTTTTTTCTTTTTTTCATCTTTTTTTTTTTCTTTCTCCTGTTTATATTCCCTCATCCTTCCTTCTGGAAACCTTCCCAGAATAGCCTCCCCTCTCCTTACCTGCCTTACTCTGGGAAACATCTCACTGCCAGCTGGCTTCCCGAGGCTGTTGAGGCAGCCAGATTTATAGCAGCTAAGTGACCTGAGCCACTCTCTTGTCCGATCTTCAAGTGAACAAGAATAGCAAAACATTTCTCATCACCTCTTTAGGCCACAAATGGATTTGAGACTATCTGATCACCTTATGTACCATTTAGCCAGTGTAGCCATTTTGCTTGTAAGGTCCTGAAAATTAACATTGGCAGTTAAGACAGCAATTAATAGAACAGCATCTATGATAAAGGAAGGGATTTAGCTAACAGTATGTTGGCCTTTAGACAGAAATCAGCTATTTTAAAACATCTATGCAGCATTATAACACATTGTCTTTATATCAATTACCAGTTTTTATCTTTTTCTATGTTATATCTCAGCAATGCATAAAATTTCACTTACTTATCCTCAAACAATCACAGAATCACAGACTCACAGAATGGTAGGGGTTGGAAGCGACATCTGGTGACCATTTGGACCAACCTCACTGCTAAAACAGGTTCACCTAAGGCAGGTTACACAGGAACGTGCCAGTGCCTCACAGTGCACTGAAAAGAGACTCCAAAATTTGTCAATGTAACTTGCTTAATTTGGTGAAACAGTGACATTATTTAATTACTGTTAAATGATTTTTTTTCCTATCAGAAGGCAAAAGATGTGTCAGTGGAGAAAATCTCTGTATTTTGATAATCTAACCAACTTGACTTAATGAAGAAAGAAAGATTTGTCCTTTTTCTCTTCTGTCTTGTATGTTGGACACTCCCTTTCTTTGCACTGCATTGCCTGTAGAGTGAAGAATAGTCTAGAGTGAAGATTCTGCCCCTAGAGTGAAGATTCCCCCCCTAGAGTGAAGATTCTGCCCCTCTACTCTGCCCTGGTGAGACCTCACCTGGAGTATTGTGTCCAGTTCTGGAGCCCCCAGCACAAGAAAGATGTGGACATATTGGAGCGTATTCAGAGGAGAGCCACCAAAATGATCAGGGGGATGGAGCATGTCTCATATGAAGACAGGCTGAGAGAGTTGGGGCTGTGCAGCCTGGAGAAGAGAAGGCTCTAGGTAGACCTTATAGTGGCCTTCCAGTACCTGAAGGGGGCCTGAAGGCAGGGGAGGGTCTATTTAAAAGGGTTTGTAGTGATAGGACAAGGAGTAATGGTTTTAAGCTAGGAAAGGATAGATTTAGTCTGGATATGAGAAAAAAGTTGTTTAACATGAGGGTCATAGAGCACTGGAACAGGCTGCCCAGAGAGGTGGTGGAGGCCCCATCCCTGGAGTGATTCAAGGTCAGGCTCGATGTGGCTCTGAGCAACCTGACTTAGGTAGGGATGTCCCTACTTGTGTAGGGAGATTGGACCAGATGACCTCTAGAGGTCCGTTCCAGCCTAGAACATTCTATGATTCTATAAGACAAAACCATGAGCTTCTTTGTCTTTTATAATGAATGTATAGAAAATAGTTGATTTTTTAAGAAAGCATTTGGAGGATTTACTAGTTAGAATTCTTCATGGTGTCCTGAAAATGGGTATCGATGAAGGCAGAATTTCCATGGTTGACAAGGCTTTGTCTGATGGTTATGAACTTGAATACTGAAATAACAGTTTAGTACCATAATCCTCCACTAACTCCTTGTATGACCTTGAGCTAGTTAAGTTACTTAGTCATCAATTCCCCTTGTCTATTTTGGCTGTTTTGTGCTATTAGGGGTAGTAATACCCATGAAAAATAGCACACACTCTTGGTTCTGTATTCTGTTGCTTTACCAATAAAAGTGATGTTGTTTAAAACAGAACAGGATTACCACTCTGTGGCACACACATTCCAATCCCTGGCATTGTAATTACTATCAAATTAAACCTGCCTATTCTAGGAAAAATATCTAAGTATTTTACTAGAAGGTATGCTGTGTCTTAAGGTTTTTGTGTTATTCATGTATAAAGAAAAAGGAATGGAATCAATGACAAATGGAGAATATGAATTTAAAGAGACTGATAAGCAAGTGGGGCACATTCTCAGCACTATGAGTATTTTAATTTTAAATCTCTCACTCTCTACACAAGGTATAATATTAAAAATCCAAGAAAGCAGTGTTTGTGGTCCCAGAGAAAGCTAGAATTTTATGCCTCTTGTACCTACTGTTCCCAGAAATGATCTTGGTATTGTTCAATTGCTGGGTACATATCTGCTATTTGAGAAAGTGTAAAGTATTGCTGCTCTGTATGCAACATATGACAATTAATACACCCAGAGCTTTTGTTGGATCAAAAAACCCACCAAATCTGTATTTTAAGTTTAACTTTCTTTCAAAATCCTTGAAAACAAAAGTCTTTTTGTTTACCCTGGCTGGTGTAACTGGCTGCTTCATCTTTCCTGTACTTATCCATATTTCTGGTGTTGTTTTTTTTTTTTTTCTGGAATAATATTTGAAATATGTATTTAATAACTTTTACTGGTGAAAAAATATGTCTGTTTATATATTGCTGAGCATAAAATTGAGGTTGATAATCACATATAAGAAAAAATGACTCCAGATCACTTACAAGAGCATACACTTCTTTGCATTTGAAGGTAGAGATAAAAATCACTGTGAATGATTAGAAATATGCAGAGATTTCTCTAAGAGAAGTCTTACATGGGCTATAACTTTTAGGCTGGATGTTGCTGAAGAACAGAGTATAGAATAGAGTTTTCTGTATGAACATGGACAGGCATAGTTGTTTCTTCCTTCTAAGTAACATAAGGACTGGAAGGCACCTGATGGAATGATAAAATGACTGACACCAATTAAGCAAGAAGTACTTTTGAGAACAATCCATAATTTAACAATAAAAATTACTTCCTACAGAATTATAAATGTATTAAAATGTGATCAGTCAATTTTATGGTCCATGAAGTAGACCAGAAGAACTGTTAAAAAGGATGATGTGCACATGATCTATTATCCACTGCTGACAGCAGGAGAATCTACTAGGAGAAGCACCATTCCACACTGGCCTGTTTTCCTATGTTTGCTCTAAACATCCACCTATGGCCGCAGCAAGAGATAAGGATGCTTTTCATAAATTGTCTCTTGGTATGGACCGGTATGTACATTTTTGCTTTTGTTACCATGCTAATAGATTTTGACCCCAAGAACCTAATAAAGGTCCAATACAAAGTCAATATTGTAGAGTATCAGTGTGATATAGTGCTTCTCTTTTTGGAGAACTAGGATCAGCCATGGCACACAATGATTCAGTATACATGCAATGAAATTTTTACACACACGCACTTACTTTAGATGTGTGATTTGGTTTAAGTACATGGTTTAAATCCATTTATGATACCAGTGGCTAAATAGTTACACGTCATCTATTTGATAGCATCATTAAAATATATTTTGAGTTTTAGTGTATTCCCTGCTTGGCTAAATATCCCAAATAACATTTTGGTAGATACATTAACTTTAGCAAAGGTGACACTGAGTTGAGAATGGGAAAAACACTCACACGGAGTTATAATGCTTCCAATGTAGGCTGATGGCTTGCTGATGGAATGCAATGGGGAATCATGAAGAGCAGTTAAAGCACAGGCTTACATCTCCTGTGATGGGTGTTCTGGCACCTTATTTAATTCAGACAAGAGCTTGTTTGTGAATACATATAACATGTCTCAAGGTTGTAGCAGTTCAGAGAATATAAAATGAAAATTTATGACATATATTAATCAAGAGAAAAAAAAACCTCGAGCATTTTCCAGTGTCTGTTTGTCTTCTGTGAAGGAAGGGCTTTGCTGGATGTTCTCTCCATGTTGCTTTCTTCATTTCTTTAGTCACACTTGTCAGGCTGAAATAACGTGTGGAAGCTCTTCCCTGTAAATTACACGTATTCCAGGAATCACTGGAGTTCTAAGTGGAAAATGTGAAACCTGTTCTTCTAAACTGAACAACATACACAGCCAGATTGGAGCAGTGGAGCAGCGGCTGGAACAGGGAGAAAAGCAAATCTGAACTTTTCAAGCAGACTTCAGTTAAAATAATGGAAAATACTAGGATAGAATCAGAATGCTAGAAATTCCTCAGAGTGTATTTCCATGTATTTACAAAGGTGAGCTCAGTCACATTCCAGGCAAAGTTGATCAGTTCATCCCTGGCCAGTTTTTTCAGTCTTCCCAAGTAGGTCATAGGTCCAAGAGACCTGGACACACATTTAGAAACCCAGATAAGTTGTTCTTCTCCTGGAGTTGCTGATGAGTCCAGGAAAGAGTCTACAGATTGGTTTGAAAGTGTCTGTTTGGTTTGGTTTTGGCTTTTTTGTTTTGTTGGTTTTTTTCAAGTGCTTTTAAAAAAACCATCTGTCTCAGATGGGGTTATGTATGGAGTTTGCAGCTGAGGAATGTAATTAAAACAAGTTGGTTCTGCAGCTTCTGGATGTCGACTTGAAGAGAGCTTAATTGAGAATGTAGAAGGAAGGAGCTACGGTGTTTGTGAAAGTGTACGTGGGAAGGGAGGAATTAAGGAGAGTAAGCTTGATTAAAAGTATATTCACCCCTGCCCAAAATACTCTGATGAAAATATGGCCTGGTTTTATGTATTTTGTTTTTTCCTTTCTGCTGATGTAGCAGTAGGGACTCTTCTTAGGACTGATAAGAGCCCCTAAGTTTTAGTAAATCTTGGGGCTAATAATAGCATTGTGTTTTCCAGGTTTCCTATAGTATTACTAAAAGGTATAGCTTCAAAAGGAGTTTTAAAGCTTATATAGAATACTATGAAGCTATGTTGCTCCCTTTCCTAACAGTTATCTTACTAAGGCTGGGAAGAAATGAAGATGGCAAAAGAGCAGTATGGCTTCACTGGATTCTTCCTGGAAGATTCTCAAAGACATCACAAGAAAAGGTTTGAAAGTGTGTCTGGTTAACTTAGTTTTCCCCCTTCCGTTACCCAGCTGACACCCTCAAAGGAAGCCAGGGCCAGAAGAATTCCAAGCAGAAATGACCATGCGCAACAACGTTTTCCAGGTGGGGCTGGTTGCCTGCAAACACCCCATGAGTGCAGTTTCAGCCCTTATTTAGCCCTACTTGCAAATAATCAGACTTGCCTAACCATTACTTGTGTGTAAGCTGACAAGAATGACATGGGCCCAGAGGAGCAGAGAATACTTGCTCTCTGGTACTTGTGATGAACGTGTCTGCAACCATAAAAGCCATTTGCCGTATCACCTCAAGGATCACTTTATAAGCATATGAATTCCTAGATCTTTGCAAACCACCCTCTTGTTATTAGTGAAGTGAAACAAGCACTTTTGGAATACGAGTCCTTGCATTCTCAAGGAGGTATTTAAAGCAAAACAGATGGGTCACGTGTAAAAGTGCCTGGTTATCTCCACCAACCATAAAGAAAATTTAGAGAGACGAGCTGAGATTTGGACATCTACGTTACAACCTTTCACTGAGATGAATACCACCCAAATGATTCTGCTATCCACCAATGTGTCTGAAAGAGTTTTCCCTTCTCTCCAACCTGTACAAGATCTCTGCATTCTGTCCATGCATGTTAGCCATGTACTGGATTTGGGATTTATTAATGCTTTCAAGCATGACTGAGAGAAGACGAAAGTGCAATTGTTTACCACGAATGAAACTTTGAAGGAGTGTGCGAAAGTGCCAAGGATGCCTGAAATCTCAGTCCCTAGGAAAAAAGCAAAGGTTTCATTTTATGCTCATCCACCAACTGACTGTTCAAAGTCGAATTAATTCAACCCAAATGGTAAAATAATCTGGCCACAGGGAACATAATTTTTCATGCTGCTGTATTAAAAGAGTATCTCCATGCTCCTGAAGTCACGTGTTTTTATCCGGTCCAATTGCAGGCTTCAGAATTGTCAATCTCCTATGAGAATTTACTGAAAATTTTTTTTTTAAAGATTCACATAATACCTTACTTTTTTAAAGATAAAAGGGGTTGTGATGCTATTGTTGGTTTCTCTGCATCCAGTTTAAATATTAGGGCCTGCACTGTTAATTTATTTGCAAATTGCTGTGAACTGAATTAATATAACTGCAATTCTGGAGGCATTCAATTAAATTAATAGCATTAACTGAATTTACATGTCAGCCTTTTGCCTTGTTTTGCAAGGATGGTACAAATTAGTTCAGTCAGCCTGGCTTTTACTTTGTTTCTTTGTTTTATTTTAATTTCTGTTTGTAATTATTGCTGTAATTAATTAATAAGGGTTTACAGCAAACAATTAATAAAAAGCCATTGACAAGAAAAGCTTGTTTGTGCTTTTCTAATAAGATATAGCATTTGCTTTCTGATGATTCAAGTTGCAGGTTATGTAAACATTTCTGTTTCTGATCCTTCTAAGGATTTTGTCTCTTGTCTCTTAAGTATTTTGTGGGGGAAAACATGATCATCAAGTTGGCAATCTGCCTAGGATTTCAGAAGGGCATGAAAATAAATAATTACACACGATAAAAACATTTAGGATATTACACTGCGATCATTTCATATCACTGGCAGACGCATTTCAGGAAGAAAAACAGTATTACATAAAGTCTAGTGGTGCAGTAAACAGGGGGATTTAAAGACTGATGGATATTGCTGCCTGCTCTTTCCCTAGGATAAAGTATCAACTGGGTTTTTTTATGTTTTGTTTTTTTTGTCCACAACAGAGAAATCTGCAGGTGGCTGATAATAAATAATAAGACTTTGGCAATCTGTAATAGCTTTTACTGGAAAGAGTAAACTAGAGGAAATGGAGGACCTAATTTCATAGAAGGATTTCCCTCCAAGGTCACATGAATTTGTAAACATCTTACCTCACTCACCTGCCTACGTTAGGAGGAACAGAGGTGCTCAGTTCCAGGACTGAATAGTACAGCATCTTTGTAATATTCATTATTCATATCAGAATCCAACTGTAGCTGATAATTCCCCTTTATTGATTTCTCTTATCCTTGCTCTGACTATAATGCTAATACCCATCTGCTCAGAAGGAAAGATTGAGTTCTATGCCGGATCAGAGGAGGAAGCGAAAATTATTGTTAAGAGACAAGGTGACCTAATTTAATGTCATTAGTCTACTGTGTTAAAAATAGCTTTGACATGTGTGGTTTTCAGAAGCGCTACACTTCCAGAAGGCTGGTAGAAGACGGTGGCATTAGCACTTTCATAAAACAATTCCTATGCACATAGGCATGTGGGAACCGAAGCTTTTGACAGCTCCTATGGAGCTGTATATAGATCTATACTTCTAGATATTTATCGTGCCCTGTGATCTCATGAACTGGATGTACTTAATGAAGCAACTTGAAGACCTTTTTGAACAAAGTTCAAAAGGTGTTGTTATGCCCTTGCTTTTTGTCAGCTCTTGTGCTTGAAACCCTTGAAGGAAGGCGTGCAACATCCACACAGCTTCTCCTCGTGTGAACCTGCTTTTGTGTCAAAAGGAGTCCCCTTGGCTTCTCCCCTTTGGGAAACTACGTGATCCCTGCATGCTACTGAATGAGTGGTGCAGGGTCTGTGATTCACGTTGTTCCTAGCCTGAATTAGTGGAAGTTGGGGCCAGAGAAAGTAGAGTGACCGAACAGATTTTGTCTTTGAAAGAAACAGAGGAACTGCCTTATCAGTAAGGAGTCAGGCAAAAAGCAGGTTATTCATAATGAGAAGTTGTTTGCACTAATTTGTGACAAACACATGAGGACATACAGGTTTTATTTTCTGGGGTGGCTCTTGCAGGATTTATCTTCAACAACAACATAGAATATAATAGATACTGTACACTATGTTCATGCAAGATGATACAGTTAGATTCACTTCAAAGAACAGCAGGAAGTCTTC
Source organism: Coracias cyanogaster (assembly GCA_033124195.1). Classification (NCBI taxonomy): domain Eukaryota; kingdom Metazoa; phylum Chordata; class Aves; order Coraciiformes; family Coraciidae; genus Coracias; species Coracias cyanogaster. The sequence goes on along the minus strand of JAVSBS010007127.1, from coordinate 71,086 downwards.
AGAGTTGGGTGCTTAATGGTGCTTTTCTGCTTCTCAACCCACCCCACCACCAAGTAAGTGGGAGGTGCACAAAAAGCTGGGAAAGGACATAGCTGGGACAGCTGATCCCAACCGACCAAAGGGGTAGTCCAGACCACATGATGTCAAGCTCAGCAATAAAACCAGGGAGGAGGTTGGCAGGGGTCCGCTGCTCAGGGACGGGCAGGGCGTTGGTCAGTTGGTGGTGAAAAATTGTTCTTGTTCACTTCACTTGTGTTTCTTGGGGGTTTATTTTTCTCTGATTTTGTTATTTTTATCCTCTTTTTTCTGACAGCTTAAAAACATCATTATTGTTTAATAATTAAACTGGTTTTAACTCATCCCATGAGTTTTCTCACTTGTACCCTTCTGATTCTCTTCCCCCATCCCACCAGCTGGGGGAAATGAATGAGCAGCATTGAGGTGCTTAGTTGCCACAACTTTTGGGGTTAAACCACAAAAAGTAGCCTTGCAGTATCAGGCCAAAGACTGAACTAAGCCACTAGATCGGCATGACCAAATGCCTCTCTGGAGTGCCTGTATGCTAGTGCATGCTGCATGGGGAGCAAACAAGAGGAGTTACAGGTCTGCATGTAGCTGCAGGGTTACAGTCTCACTGTGATCACAGCAACATGGTAGGATAGCTGCAGTGGCTTGGAAACACAAGCTGGGAAGACAAGGAGGGGGAGTTCAAGAATGTGGTGGACATACTAGAACGAGTCCATGAAGGGCCATGTAGATAATTAAGGGCTTGAAGCATCTTCCAAATGAGGAGAGACTTAGAGACCTGAGTCTGTTTATCCTGGAGAAGACTCATGGGTCGTTATTAGTATTTACAAATACCTGATGAGAGGGTGTAAAGAAGATGGAGCCAGAGGCTTCTCAGTGGTATCTGGTGACAGGACAAGAGGCAATGCACACAAATGGAAAAATGGGGATTTCGGTTTGAACATAAGAAAAAGCTTTCTTACTGTAAAGGTGGTCAAACACTGGAAAAGGTTGCCCAGAGGGGCTGTAGAGTCTTCCTCCTTGAAGATATTCAAACCCAGCTGTGAAAAACCTGTTCTACATGACCCTGCTTTGAGATGGTATGTTGGAGTAGATGGTCTCCAGAGGTCCCTTTCAACCTTTGTGAATCTGAGGTTCTATCAAGTAGTAGTAAACAGTAGATACAGTAGAAACAAGAGGTACAGATTTCTTCTTCCCCTTGTTTGTCCCTCTAGCTTCTGGAGTCAGTAGGTTCAATACTAATCATATTTAGTAGCCATTGATAGATCTTCTTTGCATAAATCTTTTTAATTATTTAAAACCCATTTATGCATGTAATTTCTCTTGTATGTTGTGATAATGAATGCCACAATTTGATTAGATATAACATAGTCCATGTGGCCAGGACTATAAAATCAGGCCCATGAATTCCCCAAAGCACAAAGCTCTTAACCATTGATGTTGGTAGGAAGGTTTTATGGGGATCAGAGGGAGAATGTGACTTTCTGTGGTAACTAAACACTTAGGTCCTTATGATATATTCAGTGTCTTTTGTTTACTTTCACAGATCACCAAGAATATTTGGTCCGCTCTAGGCCGCAGCTGTAATTTGTTCACTTTTACCTCTCTGCTCCTTCTTTCCCTTTTCTGTCTTTGAAAAGCTTTTGTCTTGTTTTTGTGACATTTTCCTCCATGGTGCAGCTCTCATCTCCTAATGGAACTATTTTCAGTCCAGTGCCTACAGTGTCCAGACCACTAATATGACTGCTTCTTCATGAGATAGTTTGGATTCCAGGTGACTTTTGTGTGCTTTAAAGCAGATAGTCCAGCAAAGGAGGACTTACAACTGTGTACTTGTCTGGGTAGTGTTGGAGTAACTTTCCTCATGCTTCTAAGAGTCTCTGCAACCATGAGATAGGCTAACATGTAAAAAACGGTGATAGGTGGATTTCTAGAGATCCTTATATATATGTATCTATGCCGATGTAAATATGTTGTGCCATCTCATACATTTGAAAGCCTTTCTGTAAAGCCATGTCAATTTAAAAGAATACAGTGCAAAGACTAATTTTGGAGTATGTGTATACTGACATCACCATCTCATTCATATATTGAGTTGCAATCTTAGAAAGCTATTCTTAAAGCTTTCCTCAAACACCACAACATGAATGACTAATGAATTGCCAATAATGTAAAAAATATATTGTGCTTTTAAAAATGCTTGAAATGCCATTTAAGTTACTAAAGCTATTTTTATACTGCTATGGTTACTACTATCACAACCAAAAATAACAAAGCTTTGTAACTGGTCCTGACAGTTGAAGTAAATATTGTTTTTTGTGAAAAAACTTGATTGAGGATTAACTTGAGTTTTCTTGGATGCAATCCATATTGGCTTTTAAAATAAATTACCATTATGAACTTAATTTCTTTCTTTTCACTAGTTCAGAACATCATTGTGTTAGACTACTTAAAATATACAATCTTATCTAATTTCTCAAAGAACATTTTTGGGCAAATGTTTCCTAGGTACTTTTTTGTTTGTTTGTTTGTTTTAACTTAATGAATTAGGCAGTACTCCAGCTCTTTTTGTATAATTTTGAAATTACCTGAATTTTAGAAAAATAAGAAGCAACGGTGTGAAATAGAGCAAGACAGAGAAATGACGCTACAAAGGCTGGATTCTGAATAAGCTCAATTGATTATGCAGAGGGTGCATGGCTGGCTGTGGAAGTTAAATCTATGCGTAGGTTTCCTTGCCTGTCCCCACATGATTGTCTCAGCTGGCTGTTCATGGTGGTGTGAGTTGGGCTGCAGGTGTGATACCTGATCTGCTTCACCCTCCTCCTTGTTCTGTCCAGATCTGCTAGTTCTACTCACTTTGAGGCTAATGGAAAGAAAGGCAGAAAGGTCTGTCTGTGAGAGAAAGTTACTCTGGGGTAAGATGGAGCATGTGTTTGAAAGACGACACTTCAAAATTAATACAGTCCACTCACAAAATTAAAACATCGATAGAGGCAGGTTTGGAGCAAGAGGTTCAACTGGCATAAACTACAAAATCAGAGGAACTGGGATTGGAGATATTTCCTGTTAAAATCTTTCCCTGCATTGCAGTGACAAGGGGGTAAGGTAAATACCAAATGCTGTGAAAACCAGGTGCAGAAATGGTAACCTGACATCCTGCTGAGCCATGGAGCATTAAGAGCCTTACCACCACACACCTTTCTGCTCCCTCTGTCCCTTTGTGAGTCTGTTGAGCTGTGCATTAGAGAGATGAAGAGTGAGCAGGGAGCGCAGCTTTCCCATGTGTGACGGAGTTCAAGCAGATGGATATTTCCAGCACAAGGGAAGGAGGACACAGGAGGGCTGGAGTAACTATCCTGCTGTGTTTGTATGGAGGAATCAGAAAGCATCTCTCAGCATCTCCACTGCCACAACTCACTGTGGGAGTTGTGCTGCCAGGAGTGAGCATGAAGGCTGGCCTGCTGTGCTGGAGAGATGGGGAGAGCGTATGCAGGTCCAACAGCACGTTAGCGTGTGCTCTCAGAGCTGATGGGGCTTGCATAGGAGACGCTTGGTATGCTCTGGTAGTTCAGGATGGTGAACTGCATACCATAAGAATACTACTGTGCACGGGGCCCTGGAATTTGTGAAGAGAAGACTTTTTAGGCTAACTGGAAGGTAGAATACCTCATGAGGGACCAGCACTGAGAATTAACGCACTTCTTTTTTGCTGTAACACCTTTATTTAAAAAACGGTGAAAAGAAGACACTCCACTACAGCTCTGTGGAGAAAAAAAAGTCAGAAGCTTTTGAATGATTCCCCCTTTGACAGCCTTGCCTCAGGAGGCTAGTTTAAATGCTGCTATGTTGCTTTGCACTAATGGCAAATGGCTTACAGCACTCAGCTCATCACGGGAGAGGGAACCAACATGCGAAGAGATGGATTTTTATAAATGCATTCTTTCACTTACAAATGCACATAAAAATTTAGCAGCTAGTAAAATAAAATCAAATAAAATCTAATCTTTAACATGGATTTTTCATTTAAAAATTGGGAAGACCAAAATTACCTTTACTGTCACAATATGCATGCAAGGATCAAGTGGCTAAGGAGAAGACAACTGTTACTGCCAAAAAGTTTCGGATTAATTTTTTTTGTTCAACTAAGAGATGTCCTACATCTTATTCTCTATGATACCTTTTGTGATCTTACATAACTCATGTGAAACTGTTTTAGCCATGGTAAAAAATGAACACAGGGCTGAGAGAGAGAAGGTTCATGAAGAAAAGTAAATAAACAGATGATTCAGTATAAATCCTTGTAATATCAGTCAGGCAACTTTAGTAACTGTAGAAGCATAAAGAAATTAATTCCAAATAGAGCAGCATACTTTACTCTGTATGAGAGAGCATACTTTTTACTGTATGAAGGGAAAATGTTCTCAAAACATGGGGTCTGCCAGAGGCTACCAGCCACTCAGGAACTAACAACTGCCCTGTAGAGAAACGTGCAATGCACAAAGATATACAAAATATTGCCAGATCAAGGCTGTAGTGAGGACAAGCCACTGGGAGCAGATTCTTGTTCTACTGATGTATAATTGCCTCTCTGTAAGCCAGCAGGGGATTTGCCTCCAGCAGTTTAACTATAGCTGTCCCCAGCAGATTTGTGAAGAACATTTGATTTGTGTGCATCGTTAGTGGCCTTCTCTCTGGGCTACTCTCTGTGGGTTCACCAGCCTTGCAATCTTAATATGTAACATTGTGAAACCATCCCTCATACACTTAAGAATTTAGACCAAAATCTTTTATCAAAATGATAAATAATAATAATGCTTTGAACTCTGTAAGTTAAAGAAAACTCATCACATTTATAAGAAAGTTGTTAAATTCCATGTTAACTGTTTCTGCCTATTTTCAGGCCAAATTCTCCAGTTCCATATCTACATATTGGATCTCATAATGTCTTTCCTCTGCTAGCTAAAATATCCATCTACTTGCAGAAATGTTTCTGCTGTGTAGATAGCTAGAGACTGGTCAAGCTCTGTGCTCGCTCTCAGCTCATATTCAGTTGGTTACCCTGTCACACCCAAGCTTCTCATCTTCCAAATTACACAATTTTGTTTTTTCACTCAAGTTCATGCAAGAGTTTGTCAAAGCTATATATGTATGCATTTATTTATCTATGTGTTTATATATGTATTTAATTACACCTTTGAAAAGTTACTTAAAGGAAAAATATCATTATGAGAGTATGAACATTGTTATGGGAGTATAGGAGGAATCAAGCAGAGATCTGCAATTTCAGTGCTCTCATATTATTCCTTCTTCTTGTACTGCATCTTCTGAATCTAATAATGCAATGTGCCAAAGATAAATGAATAGACATAAGGAGCCAGAGATTGTGTTAGCTTCACTAAGAGGTTTTGCACCAGTACCAAAAAGAGATATGATGGGTGGTCTTAGCAGTATAACTCCTCTGACTGTCCATGTGGCCATATCTGTCTGGTATTTTTGACCAAGTATACTGAGCAAAAAGGCTAGAGTTTCTGGATTGGTTGTGCTGAAGGGCATGCACCAGCATTTAGGGGGCTAATTCTTTTTTTTTTTCAGTTTGCTTTTGTCATTTTATGCTTACCAGTTTGTAAATGTCCTTCTGCAAGTCTAGTTCAAATTTTCAGGGTCACTTACAGAGGTACTAGCACCAGGGAACGTGTCAGTTTGGGTTTACATATGAGCAAAGCCCCAGATATCGTGCTGTCTGGAAAATTAGAGAACAGCTGAGTTGATTCTTCCTAAAATATAATAACCTTTACAATTGTTACAATGTCCAAGGTATCTTACTTAGGGAAATGTTCCCCAGAGAAATTCAGAAATCATCACTGGCTTCATCCCTCTGCTGTATTCCTATTTCAAAAGTTTTTCAAAATTAATTTTTTATTTTACAATTCTGTTAATATAAGTGAAGTGTAAAACTGATGTGAGGCAATAGAAGACCAGTTCCTATCTGAGTGCACTGATACACTGTGACTGGAGTGCTCTGTTCTGACGTTTAGAGAAGATAATGTCACTGTGAAAATGTCATGTTCATTATCAAGATCTGAATGTCATCATGCTTTGACCTCAGAGTTCTGGAAAGATTGGTAACTATAGAAAAGCTGTTGTGTTTTCCTTCCCCATTTTCCTTCTGAGCACAGTTTCTGCTGTTTTGAGAAGAGCACTGACATTTATTTGAGAACTTAGTGGCAGGCACAAAATCACATCCTGAAAACAATATAGAAACTTGTGGAGACATACTGGCAGCTTGATACTTTCAGCTGTGCTGCTTTTCAGATCTCTATAGGCAGGTATTTTGTAGAAAACAGGTGTCATGGAAGAGATGTGAGCAATATGGATAATACTGACTTCTTGATGCTCATGAAATTCTTGACTTCTGTTGGATTCTGCTCTAAGCCTAGTCAGAAGTGAATGTGAGAAAGGTGCTGGGTTCTTTGTATGGTAGCTTGTCTGGCAAGTAACTGACTTGCACAACTTCTAGAAAAAACTGCTGTATTGCAAATGCTAATGCAGTCTATGACCTTTGCATAATAAGAACGTTGATAATGGATTTTCCAATGGTGCGCTCATTAATAAAGCTTAGAGGATGGGGCTGGTACAATGGGTGTAAGGCAGATAGAATTAGTCACTATCTTTAATCATCTCTTCTTGATGACTGAACTGCTTCACACACATTTATCTTGGAGGCATAGGCTGGAATGATACACCAGACCACTACAACCTCATTAATATCCAAGTAAAGATTAATATGCTTTCCAAGATGATGCTAGGCATTTTTCTACCTAGCCTGACATCTGAGAGGCCACAGGTGCTGAAGACTAACACAGATGGGATATACTTACTAGGAGATCTAGTTTCCTGTGAGGATAAAGGGTTGTGCCTTACAGAGTGTTTTCTACAGTTCTGTCCAGGTTTACAAGTCAGTGGCAACAAAGTCCACTGAGAGCAGGACATGAATTGATTGATTTTCATTGAAGCGTTCTGCCAATGATCTGCTAATTTTTCATGAATCTTCCTAAGAAGAAGCAGAATATTGACTCTACGTTCACCTGGCAAGGAAGCCACTCTGCTTCTGGGAACAGTGCTGCAATGCTCACCAGGAAAAAGATAAAACATGCTCCTACAGGAATGTGAGAGACGTATTTCAACAGGACTTAGAAGCATTAGCAGTATATTAGTACTGTATGTACTGTGTACGACAGAATCCTTCTCTGTCTGAGTTAACCTGGAGCGGAGCATTGGGCCATGCAAGGTTTGAGAAGGATCCAAAAAATTAGGCAGTAAATGAAGGAAACACATTCTGCTATCATCTTACGCAATTATCCGTCATTTAGATGAGAATGAGGCCATTGCTAGAGGTGTTGTAAATCCCATTGGTATCATAGAAATAGCCCAAGAAAGTAAATATTAATCTGTAAAGCACTGAAGAGGCCATTTATTCCAGCTATATAAATGTGTGAGAATGCTGAGCTCAGCCACGTTGCTTTTGTTAAAAGACATTTGATGCGGCTTTTGAAATGTAGATCTGAGATCCTTGGTAGAGAGTTCTCTGGTCTCATAGTCAATTTCTTACCTCACTGCAGACTTACTTTGGTGACTCTTTAGTGGTACAAGGCTTTACAGTCACTCTAATGTTCCCTGGAAGATATTGGTTTTAGACCAAAATTAAGTTCAGGAGTGGATTAAGTAATTACCTGAGGCTGGGGATGTTGATAGTTATATCTTTGTTGACAGTGTGGAAAGGTATAATCATTATTTTTTGAATTAGTTTAGGTACTGTCAATTTATTGCCAGTGTGGCATATACAGTGTTTTAACCAAACAAATGTTGCCATGGACACATATTAAATGTATGTATTACCTGTCAGCCCTCTGAAGACTGAAATGCAAACTGTGATGAGGAAAAAGGTCCAAGGTAAAGAATGAAGAACTGCACAAGGGATTTCAGATGGTACAGAACCTGCTCTGAATTTCTCTGAGTAACACCTATTACTTTAGCTTTGTGTTTTGATTACCTGTAAGATAGAGAGAAGCCAGGTTGCTGAAAACCTGTATTCTTTGGAAATAAAACTTCCTTAAAATTAAAAAAAGTAAAATGATGATCAGGATGCCAGTTTTCCACTAAGCATGTCAGTTATGTGTTTCCATGGTCCCATTCCCCAAGCATCCATAGTGCCTTGCTCTGGGAGTGTACTTGACAGCATCATCAGCTCTTTGAATGCCAGATCCAAAACAGCCAGGCTTGCCTTTTAGCCAGTGCATACACCCTTCACGCAGCGTGTATGTATGGCACATGCCCTTGCTTTGATACCACAATGGGATATCTGAGGTACAGTTGCCACATGGCACAAAGGTGCCTAGCGACTAGCCAAATTTCTGCAGCAGGGTCTTTTACCCCTTTCTTATAGCCAGCTACTGTGTTGCAAAGAGGCACCAGCACCAGCCTTACCCCATCTATGTGAACAAACATGCAGATAGCATGGCAGGAAGAGGAGCCAGAGGAGCTGTATCCCTCTGGACACAAAGCATTCTCACGCTTCCCCTTTGCTGCAGCCCTACCTCCATTTCTGCTACTTGAGCTACATTTCCAGATGCTACTGAAGAAGAGGATAGTGCATGGACCCATGCTACCCACCCAGCCTAGTATGAGGTCCTAGTTTTTGGCCCAGCACACCTGTTGTGGTGTGTAAATACTCAGCAAGGATCTAGTACAGTGTGCCCTAGACTGTCATGAGTCCTCCTTGGGGATGGACAGCACAGGAGTCAGGACGGCCAGAGTCAGTTTACCTCCTTCATGCTGGTAACAACACTAAACTCTAAATGCCCTGTCCTGGGTCCAGTTACATTCATATTGGGTTTCTGCGTTGAAGGGAGAGAAGAAGCCTGGCCTGGGTGTTCTTCAGAACTTAAAGAGATGGGAACTCTTATTAATCCTGCCATAGTGTTTTTGAGGGGAACTAATAAGGTTTTTTGGGGCACCTAGTCAGATGTATACTTGAGAAAAAAAAATACCAAGTCCCTCCAAACCAAAAACTTTGTACCTCCAAAGCCAGCTACCCGTAGCTGCAGTCCTGAGAGGGCTTTGGGATGCATCTTGCAGGTAGTGCTTGGGCAATGGTGGCAGCTAGGAACAGGTCCAGACTCCTCAGTAAGATGTGGGGATGCTGTTTCACATTGAAGTTTCGAGTTTATAGGTTACTGACCTTCCTGTTTCTGTCTTAGTTTGCTGAGTTGCCAGGGTAGACACTCCTCTGTCCAGATTTTGATAAGCAGCTTTTTGGTCTTACCTGTGCACCATGAAGTCTATCAGAGGGTCTTGAAGGGTCTGAGATGGAGGTTGGCAGCCTTCCCTCCATGAGGCAGACTTTGCAACAGGACTGACAGATGTGTCTAAAAGCTGAGAGAGAAGATCATGAAATCAAGAAAACCAGCTAGCCATTTACATTTTTTTATATAACTAACCGCTGGCACCTGCATTTTCCTTCTGTCATTAAACGTATTTAAATTTTCCCTAGAGTGACTGTTGGGACATAAAGCAGTCCTCCGTCCAGTGCAAGTTTCAGGCAACAGCATTTCTCACAGATATCCTCTAATAAGTATGTGGTACCCACTGGTTTTTCACCACATCTCTTACGTGCTCATCTTTTTTTTCTACAGCAATTTGAGTTTTTCCTCCACTTGCATCTACAGACCTCTGGCTTTTTTTCAAGGAGGCCATTCCCATTTATTCAAAAGGGAATTTTGCCTAATGTAAGATCGCAGTTTCAGGGTGGGTGTTTATAATTCTCACAGATGTCTTTACCATGCACAAGGATTGGAAATTACAGTGACACAATATCTGGGAAATGACATGAGCTATATTAACCATAGGGAAATGTCTTTAAGGAATTTGTAGGAAAAAAAAGAGCAAGAAATTGTACTGACAGGAGCAAATGTGAATTGGCATAAAAACAAATAGTGTCATGCTTCTTCCTTTTAAAATTCTACTATTTTGTTTGTTCAGGCGTGTATATACCTAAAAATCTCTGCTAGGTTAAAAGGATTTGTGATAAGACTGAAATCACTGTCTCACTAGTCACTAAGACTGGAAGTGTTCCTGTTACCCTGATTAGTAGATTTGAAGTATTATATTGCAATAGGAAGAACAACATAGAAACTGCAAGACAGGAAAGAATAAAAATAATATTAATTATATTATAGTAGGCCTGTGAAGCCCATCTAACCCTAAGAGGGGTCAACAGCAGATGATTTGGTAAGAATGTAAGAAATAAGTAGCATTTAGCAATGTGTCTTCCTACCATTTTGGTATGGAGGAGTAAGATTTCCTGCATTATTGAAGACACAGTTGTCTATACAGTGGCCTGTGATACTTTTTTGTCTTCCAGTACTTTGAAAATAATGTTTTGTATTTCTTACAATGTTTTCAAGTTATTTCATGGAATTACCCCATTGCCTCATTCCTGAGTGGCAATTGCCAGCTCAGAGCCCAGCATCGTAAACATCCTCTGTGCCATTTTAGATTTACCTGTTTGGAACTTGTCTTTTCCTCCCTCAGTAACTTAGTGATAAGACCCTTCTGCATTTCTGCTGTCAGTTGACATTTCTATTACCTTGCACAGCTTGGTATTCTTAAAGGTACCCTTATGCATATTACTCCTCTCTTTATAGATATGGTGCACAGTGTGGCCCCATGCAGAGCTTCATAGTGACCTCCCACAACATGAATACTGAGTAATTATTCATAACCTTTGATTTCTAGTCATGTAGCCATGTGAGGATCTTTCCTCTTGTCCATTTTAGTTTGCTTCTTAAAGAGTGCCTCACAATACATCCTGGAAATGAAAGTAGATTGTATCGAATGCATCTTATTTGTCCACACAAAGTATAATCAAAGAATTCCAGCAGATTTGTGTTGTTTGACCTCTGTGAAGGCATTGTTAATCTCCTCCACTTTGTACCTGCTAATTCTACTCCTTAGAAGGGTTCCTATCAGTTTCCCTAGTGTAGATGTTGAGGTTATATGCTATAGTTCCTCAAACCCTTTTAAAAGCCTTTGTAAAAACTGTTGCTATTTTTCTGGTCATGAGGCAGTTTTCAGGAATTTAGTCATTTGGCTTTTTTATCCTTGAGGGTACCTTTAGGAATAATGAGTTCCTACCATCTTGTCCCATTCAGCTGTTACAGCTCTTTCTTTTTTTTTCTTTCCATAACTACTTCTGTTGACACCTTGAGTTGAGATAGGTCTTCCATGTGCTTACCATAAAAAAGTGTTCTGATGGGTACCAGCATACCATTATTTTTTTCCCTCACAGCAAATGAAGGTGAAAATAAACTTCATTTTTCTGCTATAGCTTCATTTTTTTTCTGAGCCTTTCTGTTGTAGCTTCATCATCTATGGTCTCTGCAATATCTGAAATATTTCTTGCTCTTACTGTGTTGGAAAATTTATGATGTTTTTATTCCTTACAATGTTTCGGTTCCAGTTATTTGGCTTCTCTCTACTTTCCTGAACTCTGACATTGCAGCTATCATCGCAAGAACTATTGCTTATGGAAATGTCTGGATTTTATTCTTTTATCATTTACAACAGGTCAAGCTAAGAACAACACTAAAATCAGCAGAGTTAATCAGTCATCTTTTTAAAGGAAGAGTCACAAACCTTGAATTTACCAAAGCATTTCTGTGACCTCTGGATCCAAGAATCCCTCATCTGATGTTCTAGCAACCCCAGGCTGTGGTCGTACTTCAGTTTCTAATAAAGAAATTATACATAAAATTTCAGCCTAATGCTCTTTTTGATCCCCATTCAGAGCATAACAAATGTCTGACACATGTTCAAGGCTGCAGAGCAAGACTTGTGTCTCTAAGACTTTGTACCCAGAAGCTTACTTGTCCCCCATTCCCCCACCCCTGATGCTGAGTGAGGGGACCATGCACCATTTGGCAAAGAAGCTATGATCCAAATACTCACTTGTACCAACCAGAGTCCAATCGGTTCTGTTGTTCTAGACACACAATTTTACAAAGCCCTGCTCTTCAGCTTTTTGGTGTCTTGTTTTTTGCTAAGGTCATCCAGATGATTTCCAAATTACCAGAAGTAATTTGGAGTGCAAAATTACCAGAAGCATTTGAAGTTTTAGACTTGTAGATCTTGCTTTCAGCTAGCAGAATACTGGGAAGACTAATGTTAATGAAAAAAAACATGAACATATCCTGATACATCACATAATGTACATAGCAAAATGTCTTCCTATTCTTCTGGTAATACCAGAATTTCAGGCTTTCCCTCTGTATGGCCCACCTATGAACATGATACTGAACTGGCTGATCTAGTTTGAAAGGCTGAGGCACCTATTCTTTGCTTATAAACTTTTACTGCAAGCCTGGGAGTTGAACAGAGTATGTTAAATTTAATCTAAATGGCAAGATTTGAGGAACCTTTTTGTTTCCTATCTTACCTTTCAGACCTCTGGCACTATTCCATCTATTCCAGATCACAGATGAAATCATCTAAATTAGGAAGATGTGAGAATATAATATACACTGTATATAAACAGATATAAACAGAATTCAGAAATAAAATTTATGAAACTTCTCAGACTCTGCTTTATCACTTGCAAAATTTACAATTAGTAAGGCAAGCAAGCAAAATTGTGCCTCTGCTGCAAAGAGCAAAAGCAGATTGCTTTTGAGCAGACTGGTTTCCCAGATTGTCTCAGTTGAGTGACAAGTGAGCTCTGATGTTTGAGCTACAGTGAGGGAAATAGAAAGAACCTCTCTCTCCCCTCCAGTTTTTTTAAACTAATTTGGGAAAATTTTCTGCCTCCGCACTCTGGAAAGAAAGTGGGTATAAGTAAGAGATAAGTAGAGGATACCTATCATATGGCTTTAGTGAAATGTAATGTCATAATACCAATTTGTAGGAACAATAATTGTCATATATAATTATACTAATGTGGTATCTGCTTATAAGATATATTGCTTTTGATTAAATTCTTCAGAATTACGTGCCTGTGAAATGCAGAAGTTAATGTATTTAATCTCAGCCCTGAGGAGATGCTGCTTTGCTGCTTTGCATTGGTGTTTTGGAGATACGGTATCTCATCTGCATACCTGGGAGTATGGCTTTGTTCCCACTTTCTTCTCTGTGTCTTCTTCACCAAAACACAATGAAGACCTTTCCTGTTTCCTTTGTTTCGCTGACAAGTGCAGGAATATCTCCTTCCCTGAAGGAATCTCAATGTAACTTTGGGCTGCGTAGCTTGCTGGAGTCTTCTCTTTATGCAGCAGAAGTCCCAGCACATTATCTCACTAGCCAGAAGAACAGTTAAAATCAGAAGTACATAGAACAGTTTGGATTCATGATCATGAGTAGATTCCCACTACAAAAAAGAAAGGTCTCATTACTAGTGTAGCTCCACACTGGAACCTTGTTTAGAAATGCTGCTGAAGTAACGGCAGAGCCACTGTCCCATTAACTTTGGCAAAGAGGGAAGGGCTATAGCTGTCCTTTCTTTGTGAGTCAGTTATATAATACAGAATAGTCAAAACTTCTCTGGAGTAAGCAACTGAGATAGATATAACAAGCGTCATCCTAAATGCTCACATGATAGAAGAAAAGCTTTGTGGGAATGAGAACAGTTAGGTTACAGAATCACTTCTGAAAGGAAGGAAGAGGAACACTGAGACCCACAACATTGACAATTGACAGGCTATAAAATGTACTGAAAGTATAAATAAGAAAATGTAAAAACAATCATGTAGTTATAAGGAGGCAGACTTTTTTGGCCACTTACTGTTTTTCCTCTCTGACTTCAGCGATTCTTGCCTAAGTTATCACTCTTCCTGTTACTCATGACCTCAAGATTCCTTCAGAAACTGAAAACAGGTCATGTCACAACACAGGATGAGGAGAAATTGATGGCAATATAAGGATAAGATTTGGGTTTTTTGAAGTGGGTAAAGCTTGCTCCATTCTCATTTGACCATTAGCAGATCGTGATGCACTCCCATTCTTGGAAAATTATTTTATCAGGCTCTCTGAGCAAATATATACGGGGCGGAAGTTATGATGCAGTTCTGAAGTAGAAAAATAACTTGGAACTCACGCTTTATGTATTTTAAGCTATTACGAGCAGCTGTGAAAATGCATATTTACTTTGACTATTTGCCTTAGCTTCAAAATTTGTAATTGGAATAAGAAATCACAGGGTGGTCCCTTTCTGTTTCCTTTTTTAAGGATTTCTGTGCAGGACTTCTTTACACCTGTGGATTCCAGAACTGTAAGTAATGCAATAAAAGTCTGATCCAAATCTCACTGAAATTGGGAAGTGGCTTTCCAAGGACTTTATGAGGCTTTCTGATGGACCTTCTCTAGCTTTGGATCAAGCCAAATGTTTTACTGTTTTCATACCTACATGGAAAACTTTGTCTATTTTGTCTTGTTTTGAAGCTTGGGTGACACTTATCTCACTTTCAGGCTCTTGAAGAAGTTGCACTTCTGCAGCTTTGTAGAGTTGCAGCTCTGTCTACTGGGGTTTAAACTGAAGTTTAAGGGGCCTTGTGTCTGGCCTGAAATGGGTTTTAGGAAGATGCCGAGCTTTTGTAATGTGCTACTCTGGGCATGCACCAAAACATAGGGTGCCAAGAGAACGCGGAGTCCCACTCATCTAACTGGGGAGTTTTGGCAGTGATAGACTAGAGCCTTCTGACTTGGTTCTTGGATTTGGAGACATAAGCTTCCTCCACAATCCCAGTGTGAACACTTCTGCATCTTGCTATTTTTGTATTTCCCTCATATAGCCTGCCATCTGCTTCACCCCATTTGCTTAGCAACTGAATGAAAGAGTTGTTTTAAAATCCAGAGTGGCACTGTGGAGTGATTCATGACCAGATATAAACAGGAATAGCTCATTCTTTCAGAGTTTGTTTAAATTTTGAGAGTACCTTTCCAGAGAGTACAGGAGCCTGCAAATTCAGATCATCAGGAGAAATTAATATCAGAAAACCCAAGGAACCATAGATTAAAATGTAATGCTGAGAGGTTCCATGCCATTAACTTCATCACCTACAACTGAAGAAAGGAAAGTTGTCTTTTGCCATGATTTCCTGGGACCTTACAGAGAGCTCCATGGAGTGAAAGCCAATAGATGGATCTGCTTGAAACACTTGCTGTTGCTGGAGTGATTGACTCTTCTAAAGTTACAAGGTTTCCCACAGAGTGCTCAACAACTGTAGGCTTCACTCAGTTTTTCTGGTCCCTTTCATGGGTAGGAAGACCTCTCTTTTAAATAGAGAAGCACACTCTGTGGTACCTGTACTTCGAGATGCTAATCTCTGTAATTATAGGCCACTGTGAACCACTATGTACATTTTGCCACTCAATAGGAGAGACTTTATATTGCTTAGCTGTGGCTGCTGAGATTAAATCTTCTCTGTACAGTAGGTTTAAGGGGACTCTGTGGAGGGTTGATTATATCCACGCTGTGCTTACTTTAAGCTCATTACGTTACAATTCGAATGATATCTGTAAAGCTTATTGAAAAATTAAATTGCTTTTAAGGTTGCTAATTAAGCTTTGCTTTGTAGGATATAGGATCTAGTTTGAAGAAATCATGTTTTAAAACCATGGAAAATTAGTGTGATAACACATAGTGCCATTCTTTTCTTCAGTAGTAATGGTATAGCTTCATACTCATTTGACGGACTGGGTTTTGTGTTTAATTGTAACAGCTGATCCTCTCTGTTAAATCAATTCTATTTCAGGGGATGTCTAGAATGAGAGAGTAACCTTCTTAAGAAGAAGTATTTTCTCCAGAACTATTTGTGGTGTGCTGAATCCCTGGTCTAATTGTGCCTATACTGAAGATTCAGGTTTTCTTTGATGCATCATAGAGGTGTTTGATAGGTCAGAATTAGTTTGTATCTTGTTAGGAATAAGATAGGCACAAAAAATTGAGACAAATTTAAGCAGGAAAAGCAAGTGCTTGTACTTAGTAAAAAAATGAGGTTCTTGCCTATTAATTTCTTTAAAAGTCTTTCAATCAATTTACAGATTACTTGGGAAATGAATGGAATTGAGGTTTACTATGCACTATGAATTATGAAATGTTCAGTCGTTCAATCATAATTTAGGTCACAATTTTAGGCACCTTGATTTCAGAGAATAGGGTGGTAGGGGCCCAGATTAGAGTTTTTGCCTCCATCTTTCCCTTGTAGAGTTCCCACTTGCTTTGAAAGAGGGGTGAGACAGGAAGCAGAAGTGTCTTCATGTTGGTTAAGACTTCCACACCTTATAGGATGACCACTCTACTCAGGAGGACTGGAGATTGTTTTCACTATGGATTTTTCTCTGGTCTGCTCTTAAAGGCATTTGCCTGCCATGTGAGATCTGTGAATTCAAGGTTGGAGAGGTTTACACGTCAGTCTTCTCGTTCTTCAGCAGTGCTCTAATTTCTTTGTCTGTTCAAAAAACCCCCCACAACCCCTTGATTTGATGTCTACTTTTCCTCCTCTCCTCTCCTCTCCTCTCCTCTCCTCTCCTCTCCTCTCCTCTCCTCTCCTCTCCTCTCCTCTCCTCTCCTC
>JAVSBS010007127.1:14912-54337 GCA_033124195.1 Coracias cyanogaster | reverse complement strand
CCTCGCCTCGCCTCGCCTCGCCTCGCCTCGCCTCGCCTCGCCTCGCCTCGCCTCGCCTCGCCAGCCCCTTACCTGTGAATGACACATGGGAGCTGTGAAAAATGACCCAGCCCTGAGTTATCAAAATTATTAAACAAGAGACAAAGGATCCAAACTTGAATGGAACCCAAACCCAAATAAACATTTTGCCCTAAGTTTCATTTCAACCACTATCTATTCTTGAGGCTAGACGTCACAAAATTAGTAAAACTTGTAGGGCGCGCCCATGAAAAGATAAGGGGAAATCCCCTCAAGACACCAAAAAACCCCATTCTAAGTAGTCCAGTTTCCTCAGGCATACCTCTGCCCCCTCTATCCCATCCTTACAGGATAAAAATTGTAAAATTTTGGGTAGAATTTGAAGTTGTTTTTCCAACAATACAGCTGGACTGTAGGAGATCCTTCCCCCCTTGTTTGAGATGTTGGGTGAGGTTATTTTCCCTTGGGATTAAGCCCCCTTACCTGAGAAAGAGTAAGTAACTAAAAAAACACATATGTGGTATTTGGTATTTTTTAAGGTTGTAGTTAAGGTATTCATATCTAGCATGCTTTTAATTTGTACTAGTGCATTTCCACGAATCACTTGATTTTGTAATAGTATATTCTATGTATTGCTTTTTAAATTGCAATACTGCATTCTTCCATTGTATCCATAAAACCTGCAGTAGTGACATATTGGACCTGTTAGTGAAGTTCAAATAAATTGCTGGTTTGACCTGTGCAGTGAAGTCCCTCTCTCCATCACAGTCACACTCATTTACTCTGTAAGACATT
Organism: Coracias cyanogaster; assembly: GCA_033124195.1. Lineage (NCBI taxonomy): Eukaryota > Metazoa > Chordata > Aves > Coraciiformes > Coraciidae > Coracias > Coracias cyanogaster. The sequence goes on along the minus strand of JAVSBS010007127.1, from coordinate 53,524 downwards.
GACTTGTATTGCATTTTATGTAACTCTTAAATGAGAGTAACTTTTTGGAGAAATAGATTGATTAAAAATATTTCACATTTTCAGTGGTAAAAGTTTCAAATTTCATGTGCAAGAATTTCTAGGCTCTTAGGATTTAATTTTTGATGTTGTCACTTGGTGTTACACATTGAGGAATTTTAAGTTGTTCTCCAATATAATATGTTCTCCTATAAATTCTTCAGTACAAGGGTGGTGAGACTCTGGAATGGATTGCCCAGAGAGGTTGTGGATGCCCCCTCCCTGGAGATGTTCAAGGCCAGGTTGGATGAGCCCTTGAGCGACCTAATCTAGCTGAAAGGCATCCCTGCCCATGACAGGGAGGTTGGACTAAATGATCTGTAGGGTCCCTTCCAACCTAGGCCATTCTATAATTCTGTATAATTTGTACAAATTTAATTCAGAAAATAATTAATTTTCTTCATCTGTACATTGTTTATGGCCAAATGGACAAAATTCTGCATTTGTAATATTTTGAATTCAGCTTTATCAGGTTTCATGATGAACTGCATCATTCAAATATTTTTTCTAGTGGTTTTTTTTGTTTGTTTTTCCAAATATAAATGTAATTATAATAAAATAATTGTCATGAAATAATTCAATTGAAAAAATGATTTAATACCTCCATATTATATAATTAGTGTCGGTACTGTTGTGGAAATGCTCTCTTCTCATCAAATAGCTTCAGTAGTAAGAAACATTTTAATTTTTCAAATGTAATCCTTGAAAATATTTTCTCCTGAAGCTTAAGCATACTTCGCACATTTTTGTCATGGTCTTGAAATAGATGGTTTGGTGCTTTGAGATCAAGACTAAAATTTGCAAAACACATGAAGCCTGTTCACTACTGTTGTTAACGCAGTTATGGATAATGCTGGCCAGTGGTGGCTGGCCATAATGTTACCTCTTCCAAAGTCTGAATAAACACTTGCATATGACTAAGTTGTCCCATGATTTTATTCATCAACATCACTGAATACTATGAACTGTCTTTTTGAGAAGTATCTTGAATTAGCAATTTTCAGTGCTTGCAAAACAATTTCCGTTGTATTTTTTTTACAATTATTTGTTATTTTTTACAATTTTTGGTTTTAAGTATTTTGTTCTGTTTGAACTGCTTCATGTATGGCAGGGAAATGCCACATGAATGCCCAGTTACTTTTTCATAAGGTAAGAGTCCATAAGTATCTCAGATTTGGTTCCCCATTTATTAGGAAATGTGTGGATTTTGATGTAACAAAATCAGTTTCAGGCATTAAGTTCACAAACATCTTTGATTTTGTTGTTTGTGGATCTTAGTTACTCTTTTAATACAATACAATATGGATATTTAACTGTAATCATCAATATTGCCTCAGAACTCTTTTGTCTAAATGAAGTAAAAAGTATTTCTCTTTGCCCAAATTATCTCTCAGTAGATTTGTAATATTATATCTGGGTGCGCTCATTCTTTTTTAGCAATATTCTGCTGCACATTTTGGTGCATTCAATACTTTTAAACCTAAATCTTCACAAATGATGTAGCAGAAGATAATGTAGTTTCTTTTTTGTAGTGCTTGTCAGATAGGAACTTTCCATACTGAACAATAGAACGTATCTCTGTAACATGTTCCATATGCTATCACCACTTAATAATTTATTAAATAATAAAGTCAGGTTTAGTCCTTGTTGATGTGTGTCCCATGCAAGTGGAATACAAGCTTTGGAGAGAATTACGAGTTAATTATAAAAATAAACTCAGCCTTCTTCTCAAAGTACTGTGTTATCACTGTACTTCAGCCAAACATGGTAGTTCCTAAGCATGCTGCTCACGTAGTAATTCCTCTTTCTTCCACTTTGAAACCTGATTTTTGGTGACATCTTTCAAAATGGCATTTAACAATAAACATTCTACAAAATCTTTTCTTTTTAATAATGCTTTGTCTATCATTCAATCACTATGTGCTTGAGTATCTATAGATTTTGAAAACATCTACTGAACTTGGTTTTACTTTCTTACTTCTAGGCTTCCCCACTATGAAGCCAAACAACTAAAGGTCCATGGTGTACGTATGTAACACTTCACAGTTTTTAACCTTTTTTTTAGGCACTTTTAACTGCATTGATCTGTTTACTTTTACAGAATTTAAATACTCATATCATTGTAATGAGAGAGTCAACCAGCTTGCTTCTGAAGTTGGCTGCAAGTGAGGTTTGGCACCAGCTCCCACACAGATACAGCGTCTGGGGTAATGCCGTTCCACCAGAGCCTTCATTCCTTCTCAGAAAGTTTGCGTGTAGGGAAGCTTGGCCTGGGTGTGTTATGAAATAAATCCTTTTATAATAAGAAGTACTGTACACATTATTACTGGTGCCCACCCAAATCTTTCTCAGTGCCTGTGGTGCTGGTGTTTCATCACCACTGGTCTAGAGGTCTACTGCAGAGAGTGAGTCCTTGGGCTTTTGTAGCACTGAAGGGAGGTGTCTGAAGGACATGTACAAAAGCTGCCCTGTTCTCTCCAGTTTCTTCCACTTCTCTTTGTCTCATATTCTTTATAGCTCATTTGGTTCTTGTTTTCTATTTAATTTCTGGTGATGTTCATTCCATCAGTTCTCATGTCCAACCATCTTATCCTACAAGTTTTTGGAGTGTTACATTGGTGTAATTCTAGCTAAATTCCCTTACTTTAAATAGTGAATGATGTAAATCTAACTAACCAGCATCAGGAATTCCTCAGAGCTGATGTCAGCAAGGGGCTTTCAGTAATTTGAGAGGGGAGATATTTGTAAGCTGAAAAAACATTTTTATTATGTTTATTATTAGGCTTAAGATAAATAGACCTATTATTAAGATAAATAGACCTTTTTTAAAAGGTAGTTGCACAGTGTTAAGACGAAACTTAGGGGAACTTCTGTGAAGTAACAGAAACTCCAAATACATTGTTGTTCAAAGACAAATTTGACTCTGATATCTAAAGCACAACTCTCTCAGATTGTTTTCTATGACGGCAGAAGAACATTTTTTATTCTTAGACCTCAGAGTACACAGATGGCCTGTGTCAATGCAATCACCTTTCTTGCTTAACAAAGAAGAGAACAGATGATAGAAGTTAAATTAGAAATGTGAAAGTGCTAAGTAAGAAAGTGCTCCAGAGAGATCTGTTCATTTCTCTCCCTCCAAGTCTGCAGTAACCTCCATGTATAAAATGTGGTGGCCTGTGGTCTGCAGGATCACAAAGGGTGGCCACTGGAGTGGCTGGAGGCTATGAAAGGGCAAGCTGGAAGGCACTGACTTAAAAGAGGCCTTTATATGTCAAACAAGAAGAAGACAGTCTTCAAAACCACAGTAACAGAAATTAAAAAAAAAAAACAGGCAGCAACACAAAGCACAGGACCATGTAGTTAGGAATGGAAAAGCATCTTCTGCAGCAATGTAGGTATTCATCACTAAGAAAGGCCTGACTGGAAAAAAAGAGCTGTGTTATTAAGAGCTGGATGAAATTAGCAGCAATCAGTATGAGCAACAGCTGTGTTAAAGCCATGAAATACAGAAATATGTTCCCATGATGAACAAGGCAAGATGTTTCCATTGGATATAATCTCATCAACAAGTGCTTCCCTGGAGTGTTGCTCTCTGCTCTGGTGGTGAATGCTCAAGGAAGAGTTAATTGCAGAGGAGCAGATACAGGGAAGGGTTGTTCGCACAGTGGGGGGAATAGAAAGGGTCTTATTTGAGATAAAAAGCTTGCTTTCTTCTGGTGAGCTGAAGTTAGCAAGTGGACATTATTGTTATCTGTAATTTAACTGGAGGTGGCAGAAAGAAAATGAAAGCGTGACATAAATGCTGGAGAAGAAAGGATTATTTAAACTGTATTGACAGTTTTGGCACAAGACGTAGTTTTGCCTTGAAAATTCTCAGTCACACAGATAAAATATTATTTTGCTGGAAATAGGGTCCTTCAGGCAGTAATTCAGTTTTGCAGTAATGCCAGAGTAGATGCCACCACAAAAGGGCAGGTAAGGATGGGCACCAGGAGACTTTGGGGTAGATGCGGGGGTCCTGTGGGAGAGGAGGTCAGGGGGAGGCCGGGAAGGTGAAGGAGGGCTGGCCACTTCTTGTGGGGCTGTGGGAAGTAGGGCTAAAAAAAGTGTTAGGGGAAGCTTTTGGTCAGATAGCAGGCCTCTAGAGAACACTGGTTAATTTGGGCGACTGGGAGGGCTAGTTGCAGCTTGATGGGGAACTTGGGATATGTGTAAGAATCTAATATTGCAAACAAGTGTTAAGAGAGTTCTTTTACAGTTGACTTTTTTGGTAACAAGATGATGGGAGATACCAATTTGTGTGCACTATGGAAGGCTTTGTATGTAGATGGGGAGTTTTTTGCCTTTTTCCTTCTATGCTCTTCAGGAGAAAGGAAAACCGTAGTCCACCTCACTACCAAAGTTCAACAGACCCTCCCCTACCTCTTCACCTGCCTACTTACTCCCTATCCTGCTGCAAAAATGCATTTAAGTGGGAAATGAGGAGAATGTTTTTTGCCATCATGGAAAGGAGGCTCTGGAACAAGAACAGTGGAGACAGAATACCTAACAAATTTAAAGGTGAAACTTATTTGCTTTATAAAGGTCTTTATGGAACATCTACTGCAGAGCAAGGCAAGACCCTGTGACCCTGGACACATCCTTTTGTAGTCCTGTATCTCTGTGAAAAAAATAGTCTTAAGTTTTGTCTTCTGTTGCCTTAAATAAATGCTTTAGGCTCCAAGAAAAAAGACAATGAAAGCACTGCTAAAGTCTATACACATCAGTGGTTTCTACAGAAAAATCACAAGGCACAGGCAGGCAAAGGGGTGCCCTGGAAGTTAAAGCGCTTTTATGAAAATATCTGACCCACTCTGTGACCCTCTCTTCTATCTTGCTTTACTACAGATCTGACTTACAGTATACTGGACACCTTCTCTGTATGTTTAAGCAGGAATAGAGAAGCAAAACTGAATAAAGTGATGCTACCTTGAGCTAGATTTTCTGTTCATCTTGTAGCAAAGGATTGAAGGGCCAGCCTTCACCAAATCACTTCTGCTTTTCACCAAATCACTCCCAAATGTCACTATGTTTCTATTCCCTTCCAGATGAAGAGATGCCAAATAAAACCTTTTAACTTCAAATCTTTAAATCTTCAAATCTAAATTCAAAGCATGAAGTGCTGAGAATGCAGGGTTATTTTGTCCATTAAGGTAAATGTTAACATCATGAAACTGAACAACTATCAGTCAAGTCTGTCATCTTTTTCTGCATCACTAAAGAAAATAGTTTTTGTCAGAAGAAGGCTTTGGCTGAACGGTCATGATTAAAGCTTTTGACATCTATTCTGATGAATAGCTACCCTGAATTTTCAAGAGACAGCTCTTTTCTCCTGTCAGACATAATTCTTCCAGAAACAACAAATATGCTTTGAGTATATATTGTGGAGGGAGGTCAGCTGTGATGTGAAACAGCAAACTCTGCTAATGCTGGACTTGCCTTCCCTCTGTCATGCCAAAACCAGAGCTTTATTATCTGCAGCCTTCAGAAAACACTCTTAGAAAGAGGCTTTTAAGCTATTTTCATAAGGATGCCTTCTCCCCTTCCCCAGTAAGGTCTCCCATCCCATTTAAAGTACCTGCCCAAGTGTAGATTAAACATCTTTTAAGAAAGAAGAGGAAAAGCTGTGATGTGTGTTGAAGCGTTCAGTGCTTCCTTAAGCCAGAAAGCTTTCCACAAGGCAATGGGTGTTGGCAAGGAGTGTGGCCTCCACCCCAAAGCTATTCCTTGCACAGTTAAACAAGTTGTTGGACTCTTTTCCAGGCAGCATATAAGGTTTCACTTGGAAAAAGAAAATTGAGGTCAATCCATCCAGACCATGAGCAATCAATAGTGGATTTTGTGGAACGGAGATGGGCTGTGTGGTTACAGTGCAGTACCCCAACCCACAAACTTTGCACAGCTGAGGTCAACAGAATTATCTTGCTTTTTTAAAATGAAGAGGGAGGATAAAGATCATGCAGAAATCTCAGCTCTTCCTTCTTGTTTATGAATGCAATCAATAGGTCTGCTTTAAATTAAAGAACCAGTCCTTCCTTTCTGCTGTCAAGGATTAATGTCAGCATTAATGAGGCCAAGCTTCTTTTTGGAAGAGAAAGTCTCTCCCAGATCAACAACTGAGGTTTGAATCAAACCCATGAGTACTTTGAACTCCTGTGACATTCTTTACCTTTCTTTCTTTGAACACTGGAAAAAACCAATTTGATTATGTGCTGCACATCAAGGAACACATATTCAGAATCAAATAGAGATGTTGTGTGGTTTCCAAAAGTGCAGAGCATCCATAGCACAGATTAAGGTCAGTGTGAAACAGTAATGCTCAACACCTCGGAAGAAACCAAGGCCAAGTTATTTTAAACTGAGCTTCTCTCTACATGAATGAAGTTTATGAAAACTAGTGGTTAGTTTGAAAATGTGTATGCCAGTGATTTTCCCATGTATACATTGAATCTGATAATGTATTTGAAATGCCAGAAGCAATTTAGTCAGTCTAGCAACGCAGTAATTCGGTCTCCCCTGTCTTTATTTTCTCTCTATCTCTTATAGGCATAATTTTTAATTATTCCCCGTGAGGAAAATATAAGCATGAGGGCAGTGCCATGAAGGTATTTTTGCTTTCAAAGTACCTTTGTACATACTAGCAGGGGACATACTGAGTAGTTGTTTAAGCATATGGGTCAGCATAGCACGTGTATACACTCACATGACAACTGCCAGCTCTGCACAGGGCTTTTCTGATAACAGTAGAGATTAAATTTATATTGCTAAAGGAAAAATTACAGTGTAGAACAGAAGAAGCATCCAGCATCAATGAGTACTATATGAAGATTAGCTCTGAAAGAGAAAGTCAACCACCTTCTGTTTTCTTACGTTGCAAGGAACACAGCAAGATGGTGGAAGCAGGTGGTCTTCTGTCCTGCACAAAGTGATTAGATTAAGTGGGAACAAGTAAACAAGCCTAGGAAGCAGCTTGTGCTGCTGTATGACAGGGCCCACTGTTGTTTGTGGGTTGACACTAAGAGCAAAAAGATACCTGTTTGGTTGAGTAGCTGCAGAAGTGCTAAAATACAGCCATGAAAACATCCTTTACCTTTCTGGACACCAAAGACTGTTGCAAAGAGCTTCCTATTATATGACACCACATCTTCTCATAAGTGATTTTTCATACTCTGGGAACCCATCAGCCATTGGGATGGCTATCCTGGTGCGAAGTCTTGGTGCAGACACAACTTGCAGTACTGCTATACAAGTCATTCAGTGCTGGTGTAGACCATGCTTACCTGAGAGAATTGCAGTGGCACTGTTACTGCAGACACGATTGACCTCCATTTGTGGAGCTGCCAGCTTTCAAAAACTGCATTTTGTGCTGGCTGGGACATCTGTGGTGTGTGCTTCCTGCACTTTGCACATTAATTCCCCATCAAACAGCATTAGCCTCTTTCATCCTAACAAATGTAGGTATCTGTGGTTGTAATGAAGCAATCACGTGGCAAAGCCTGTGTTGTGTGTCCCCCCTCCCACCCACTCCTCACTGATTCTGCGATCCCTGATGAACTGTACCCATATCTCAGCTGGCATCCTTCCAGGGTGCCCTGCTTCCTGGGGCTGCGGCTGCTCTCACATAATTCTGCGTAGGCATCTTTATCTGGCACAGTGTGCTGTGACACTCATTTTACGTTAACTTGCACCAACGCTCCCTCAATCAGCAGCATGTAAGACAAAGAAACATACGGGCCTTTATCATTGTCATTACTGTAATGATGATTACCCAGGGAAAAAGGGAAGATAGTTAAGAACAAAATCTAAGTGTCAAGATTCTTATATTAACATGCCATTCTAATCAAATAACCTGATTTAAATAATTACATTATTATTACTCAGAAGATATTAATTTTAAGATCCAGAAATCTAAATTTATGTGAGGCCAAAGCCCTGTAGCATCTCCGTTATTACTGCAAGGTATATCTCATTGTCTGGACTAGATCTGGGAAGATTTTTTTCTAGAACATTTGCTCTGTGAAAGTAGGTTTCTTTACCATGTATAAATAACTTAAATAAATTCCTTCTTCATTTTCCTTTCTTCTTTTAACTTTCTAAAGACAGGTGTATTTAAATATATATGGTAAATTTCTCTAATTTCTTCTGTGTTAAAAGGAAGACAGGAATAACTTCTGTATAAATGTGTGACAGTTAATGATAATCAATAGTCTACCTAATGTACTGATATCTATAGAAATCATAAAGATCGGCTAAGGAATTTTCCTTTTATGCTTACATGATAAGTAACATGGCACAATCACTGAATAAATCTGATTTAGTGTTGCCCTGCTGTTTTTGAAATACCTATTTACTGGCAGCTTATGCATTTCTAATGACAATCATAGTAAATTTGGACTATTTTTTTCTGTTACTATCTCATCTAATTAGATTAAGCATATGGCAAAGAACAGAACTCACAGTAAGTAGTAGACTCAAAATGCAGTTCTGGGTTCAACACTGCATAAATAATTTCATTTATTGCTGCAAAAATGCATGTATGGTTCATCTGCCTTCACTAGTTTATGTTAGATAGATTATATGAAAAGTTGCTTCCCTTTAATTTTGCTCTGTTTTGTCTGAAACCTTGTTCTCAAGTATGTCCAGACAGCTTGATCTGCTGAGAGCTTCAAGGCAGGCCTCATTCCCAGGGAAATACCTTCCAAACGTGTTTGGTATAATATAAGGTCAGACCATAGTTTTAGGGTTCCTGCTGAGCTTACATGAGCCTTTTCCCTCACTTGCATGCAGAGGCTTTTCCCTAGCCTCTGACTAGTTGTCCTTCTGACTGTGACCCTGTGTAGTGGCTGTCTCCAAGAATACCTGCATCTATTTGCCCCTTTAGTCTCCAGCTCTTTGCTTGTCTTTTCTACTTCTCTCAGACTCTGCTGGTTTTCCCTGTAGCTGTGTATTTACTCCTGTAAAAGCCTTTTGGAGATAATTTACGTATAAAATGTTAGACAAAATAATACCCTGTTGCATGAAGTTTGGGCTTACTCTCCATCCACAGCTGGTAGTAATAGAAAAACTGAAACATTATCAAGTTGATTGTAATACTGATTGAATAAAGAGCTGTGATTTCATATAGGCTCCTTTTTTTTTTTTTTTTTTTTTTTTTTTTTTAATAGAAGGGTCTAACATGTCTTTCTGTGCAATTTCATTAAAAAACCACATGCTTCAGTTTTGTTTGGCAGGAAACAATGGGCATGACCAGCCCAATGACCGGCATTTGGCAAGTACTCTGTCCAGAACACATATTTACCCAGTAAACAAGATATATGGAGTTAGGAAACTGCTGATTTGATGGTGCAAAGGCTGTGAATATCTTCTCATGTAGAAAGCATGTGGTGCCTTTCTCATAAACCCTACAGGTAGAGTATGTGTCATTCTTTAACGCTGCTATGGGGAAAATTGCAAAATGGAAAAATACTAATAAGCTTTTCCAGACAGCAGTATAAAAACATTATTGCTTCTGCTACCATGTCTGCTATTTATTATATCTCCTGTTACCCAAGTATGGCTTAACTCTATCCTAAGTTTCCCTCAGTTCAGTTATGCTGGAAATGCCTAGGACAGAAATATGGAGAGGGTCTTCTGCTGAAGGTAGCTTAAGAGTATACTTTATTTTAATAATTTTGTATCAAAATGCTAGGGTCTTTTGAGGTAGTTTATCTGTTTCTGAGATTTGAAACATTTTTTTTAGTTTTATTCTAATTACTGTATTTTCTATTCCTTCCGTTTTGACATCAACTATATAGAAGGCAGGCCACAAAATATCAAGACATGGAGACACTTTTCAAGTCATGGTTTAGCTAAACTGTTAGGCTCAAGTCTTTTGTTGATGTGACAACAGATGATGCCATTACGTATGCTGTGAGCCAGCAGTGCATAAATGCTGTGGAGGACAGTTTCTCAATGCTCAGTCAGGGCTAAATCAGGGACTCTAAGGGAAAAGCCACTTTCTCTAGGAAGTCACGCTGAAAACCATTGCAGAAGAAGAACTGATGCCCAGGAAGTGTCTAAGTGAGGGGTCTGAGGAAGCAGAGGCTCCCAGGTAGTCCATAGTCTGGATCAACCCTGCGGAAAGAATCATCCCCATTGCCAGAAGCCTGCAGCCTCCTGCCTGCGTTTCCAGTAGCTCCTCAGCCACATCTTCTTTAGTACCTGCAAGAATTTTCACTACATGATGTGCCTTTCTGCATATGGTAGGTCCACATGCACATCCGTGTTAAGGGCTGTGAACATATTGCAACTGTAAGTAGTGGCCTACATGCAAATGATTGCTCCCACAGCATAACACTGACCCAGACCTCAAGAGAGGGGGCATCAGTTTCCTGGAAACTATATGAATCAAATTAATTGCTGGGGAAAGTCAGTGAAATCCTATAGAGACATTTTGGATTCACACCAAGAAATAAAGCTTGAATTTTATTCTTTTTCTAGAGCCTTTTTATCACTAGGAGAAGGAAATGCTTGACAGATATTGGAATGAGAACAGCTAAACAAGTGCTGAATATGTAGTAACTGGGTACTGTTTCAGAAGTCAAAGTTAAAAGCAGAGCTACCATTTTTCCATGCAAGAGACTTGTAAGGTGAATAGCCAGAGAGACTGGATATGATTTTCTGATGTGGACTCTTCTGCTAAGTGGACTCTTTCTCCAGAAGAAAGTGTTATGAAGAAGTCAAAGGCTAGTGCCATGAAGGTCTCCAAGAGGGATGAAGTTGTTGCTCATGCTGCACAGAATGAACCAAAGCATGCTAGCTGAAGTGAATAGGATCACTAAGGAAGGATTTCTGGCCAGCAAAAGGTATTTGCCTGTAGGTGTTAAAGTCCTGTAGTCTGCACTAGTAGAAACAATACCCTGAGCAAGGTTTGTGTATTTTTCTCCCCTCTGGTAGCAGTGAATACACATCATTACAAAAACTACCTGGAATTCTTTTCCTCAGATTTATGGGCATTTGTTTTTCTCAAGGATGTGCTGATGTATTTGTATTTGGCATTAATGATTGAATTGAGTCATTACTGAGTCTGAGAGGTAGCTTGCTTCCTCTTAATGGCTTGCTGGGTTGGATTTTGAGAGAATTTCTGAGAGAACAGCTTCTGGGAAATCTAGACCTTAATCTGTCCCAGGGTAGATTAATATTGGCCTTTCTAACAACCCTCTTCTTTTAATGGCTTGAAATCTGTGTGCCCCTAGGCCAGTTCGTTGCCCCCTGTTGTCTCCTGCTTGCAACAGTCGCATAATCCTCAAATGGAGCAGTCAGATGGTGTGTCAATGGCATGTCTAATATAGAGGAGATAGATATTGATATCTACCAATCTATTAATTAAAGAGTTAAGGATGAAAATAAAGATATCTTTTATTTGCTGAGAGAGAGGAGTATTAAATTCCAAAGGATGTGTGGCATTCCTGATGGCAGGAAGCAATGACCCACCACTGAGCAGTCTGGATTAGTCCTACTTCAGCTGAAATGATAAAAGGCTTTAAGGAGACATTGTTAATGTTGAAGATGAAAATGTCTCCCTTCATTCTACTTCTTAGCAGAAATAGCTGGGTTAGCAGTTTGGGCTGGGACCATGGTAATGTTGGGTAGACTTTTTGCCATTTTCTTAGTTTGTTTGCTTAGAAAAACTAATCCTGTTTAAATAGCTTTTCTTTTCCACACTATGCACTCTGTCTGACTAAAATGCTGAAGGACTTTCTCTTAACCTGCATGTGGACTGTCATAAAAACCTAGTGCTTTAGAGAAACAAAAAACTGTGACCTTGAGAGTCTGTTTAGCTCATCTTTCCTCCCTCAGCCAGGATTAATTTGTGTCTGGATAATTAATGATTCCTAATTATCCAACATTTTCTTAAAAGCTTTTATTGTAGAGACCCTACACTCTTCTTAGCTGTCCTCCTCCAGTGCCTCACTATGCCTATATGCATGAAGTTTCTTCCAACCTGCTCTTTTCTGGACTCCCAGTGATGACTGTTTCTTCACATACAGTGTCTGGACGTGGTGGTCCAATCAATGTTTCACCGAAACACTTGACACACTGCAAGTTATTTCTGTTCCCTTGTGTGACTCAGCTGACTCTCTCTTGGAAAAGGCTGGCATACTTAGACAATGTGGGTGATGGTCCCACCCTTGGTGCAAGAGTTTGTTATCTGGGAAAATGGAATTATGTAAATGACCTCAAGTTGTGCCAAGGGAAGTTTAGATTGGATATTAGGAAGAATTTCTTTACTGGAAGGATTATCAGACATTGGAGCAGGTTGCCTAGGGCAGTGGTGGAGTCCCCATCCCTGGACACGTAGATGTAGTGCTTAGGGATATGGTTTAGTCAAGGACTTGTCAGTGTTAGGTTGATGACTGAACTCAATGATCTTAAAGGTCTTTTCTGACATAGACAATTCTGTGTGATTCTTTGTATGTATGTCATGGGGGTTTTTAGCCATTTGAAAACTGCAGAAGTTCCACAAACTATTTGAGCTCCCATGTCTCACTTTCTTGGAAATAACTTTAAATTTCTTAATAAACAGGATGTTGAATTTTTAGATGTTGGTTATGAGGTCTTACATGGGATTAAGAGTGTCTTACATTATTACAGAAACACAGCCTAAACCTGTGGCAACCTAATGTGTTTTGTTTCCCTTTTGTCTACTCTCAGCCTCGACTCAGTATGATCCCATATATTCATAATATTTTTAGGTTTCCATGAAATGTATGGTTAATCTCCATGTTTTTTTTTAATATAATGTCCGGTATTTGAAAAAACTACACAGTTACATGCTTTCTTTTTATGCATTTCAGATGGAAAAATACATTTCATCTCTCTGGGTTACTGATTTGCTAATACTCAGTCAAACACTGAAGTTGTATTTAGCTGATTCTGTGAAGCATTCAGCATGTGATACCTCCAACTGCTAACCCCAAAGGATATTTTCAAAGCTGGGAAGTCATGATAGTGGCATTGTGGCAGGCAGGTTGAAAAATCTTTCTTAAGGTGAAGAATAAGAAATCCTTTTTTAGGGGAGAGATTTCAGTCCAAATAACTCTCTGTGTTTGGCCTAGAATCTAAAAGCCAGCTCTTCCTCTGTGGAAGCAATCTGAGAACATAACAGAAGTCAGATACCCGTTCATTTGATCACAAAGCCTGTGAAAAACACTGAAGTGAATATGGAGGAAACTCATTGAGCTGTCTGTCCAAACTGCTCTGTGTGTGTTTTAATATAATGATTCTGTAAATGTCAATGTAAGTGATGATCCAGAATTTCTACTGCTATAAAAGTTTCCTTCCTTCTCTGTAAGAATCAGAATGCATGTTAACGATGTTGTTAACTCAGATTAAGAACTTTGCAATAATGTATATACCAAGAGCCTCATTTGATTTCCTGATAGCCTTGCAGAGCACAGGGAGCTGGAACAGGATTTCCAAAGGAGACATGAAGGATGTATGCTTTAGGACCTTTTCTGAGTTAGAGATACATGTTACATGGGCCTTTTTGTATGAAATGTACTGACCTGCACTCTTCACAATATGTTATGGGTGTGGAGAAATCTTCACACGAGGACACATTACAGAGACAAATGACCACTTTCTGCATTATTCTCTATGCATAATTTCATTTAGCATCAAAGAAGAGGCATTACTTGCATTTTGGCCCAATATTTATCGTGTTAGGAAAATATTAGGAGGAGATACATGAATGACAAACTTGTAAACTAAAAGGCAGCAATGGTTGAACACCTATGCACTACAGAACTTCTGGCTCATGGAAGAAACTGAGCTGTGGTCCACTCTGCCATGTAGTGTACAGATGTACCAGACTGGCCCACCACACTTCCCCTAGTACTGGAGTGGAAGACTAAAAAGCCCATGCTTGCCCCATTGCACCTGAAAGTGTAGGGGCTCTATGGAGGATTTCATGGTCTCCTGCCTTGCCAGGGGCTCTTCATCACTCTGGCAGGCACGAGCTGAAGATGGTCTTCATGTGGACTAGGCTGTTCTAGCTCCTGCATTTCTAAAACTGAAGGCCATGTCTTGCCCAGCATGTTGGTTTTTGCAGACTCATCTGCTTTGCACTTTTGTAACACAAGTGAAACACTTTGCAAAATACCCGTTATGTTACAGATGTGGCTGAACTTGCAATGGGTGTAAACAATCACACTGCTGTGAACCTGCCGTTAAATTGGCTGGGTTTGCCCTCTGTGCCTTCATAAGATGTTGGGAAATTGTTTGTGCCGTTTCCATAAGTGAAATTATGTATTTATTCTGGTAAAAGCTTTTAAAAAAAATTATAATTGGAATATATAAAACACTGATACATGTTAATCCCAAAGGAATGAATTTAAAGACAATGTTGTTGTGCTAGAGCCAAGTACTTTGACTGAACTGGTATAATCAGCTCTTCAAAGAGAGTGACTCTGAGCGCAGCTTTGTTTGCAGGAAGGTTGGTGTTCTGCCATCGTCTTGGGTACAGGTAGGCTTAGTCACAAGCATAAAAGATTTATCCGTTTCTATAATCCTTCCTTGTTTAGCTGTTGAGGTCATTGCAGATGGATGACTGTGCTATGGCCCACAACAGAAGAAATGCTTCTGAAACAGGGTAACTGAAAATAGACAAAAGGTGAGAATAATGAAAAATATAAATAATTATAGGGAATAACACATGCTGCAACTTTTTATCCAGGTTTAATTTCCCATTGACATTAAAACAGCTATTCTTTTTTGCTTTCTGCCATATCTAGTTTTGAAGCAGGCAAAACTTTCCATAGAAATTGAAATTAAGAAGCTTGGAAAGCTCTAAAACTGGAAAACAAGCTGCTTTTGACTTGGTTTTCTATGTACACATGGCTGCCTAGAAAGCAGCAGCAGCTGGACAGACAGACTGACAGTTTGTGAAACACGGAAACAAAGTAAGACTTGCCTTTGGAGGAGTGGAAACAAGCTCCCTCCATGAACACATTGCAAACACCAACTGTGTATCTTTTGGATGTAATTAATGGCACATTCTTCCAATGCGCTCCATGAACTGGTCAAGAATTGGCAAGTAGTAAAATGTTATTGGGTGGCTTATCAGACTCACTGCCAAAACATATGACTGAAGGAGGACTTGAGCACTTCTTCCTCATCAGCTTTGACTTTTCAGAATAAGCTACCAGCATAGTCCTCAGTGAGGTCTCACTTGGGCTATGGCAGCAGCGCTCTGTAGGGTGATCTCCACTTCTTTCCAGGTGCTTTATTAGAATTATCTGGGGCAAGGAAATCACCTGAGCACTGGCTGTCACTGCTACTGTCACGCTGGCCTTGCTAGGTGCTGAGCTGCACCATGGCAACAGTAATGTTGTCGGTATTGCTTTCAACCTTTTTGTATTCTCACTGTGCTTTCTTTTGATTTTCTGACACATGCTGTCACTTAGTAAAATATAGCTGTCAACTGTATCAACAACTGATCTTTTAACATGGGATCAAGAAGTCTGACAAGAGCAAAAGGGGTGCTGGATTTCTAGTGGCAGGTTAATTTGTTCAAAGTACTCTGAAAATCATTTTCCTTCCTGTTATATGCAGATGATGCCCAGCAAGGCCAGTGCCTGCAAGATGAGATGCAGGCTACAGAAGGATTCAGGGTGCAGGAATTCTGTTGAGTAAATGATTTAAGTACAAGCCAAGCTAATAGCAGAGCCTGTAGGAACAGGTTGAATTTACTATAGATTTGAATAGGCTATGAATCAAATTTTCAATTGCCAATCCAAATTCCTAGGTGGTCTCGGCAAATCAATAAGCTGCTCATCAGCAGGCTTTCCCGGGAAGACTCATTTCCAGAGGATGCTGGGTGCTGCTTAGTGCTGAAGACTACAACGCTGCTTGTTTTAATGAATGTTTTTCAGATCTGCTACTAGCAGATCTTTTAGTAAGCAATCCCCAGGAAAGAGTTCACTGGAGAGAATTATATTTTGCTTTAGGACATTGGAATTGTAGTTGTAATTTTTGTTGTGTGTTTTTTTTTTTTTTTAAAGTTATCAGTAATTTTCAGTCTGTCTTTTGTGTTCAGCAAACACTTATAGCACCTACTTCACAGAAGGGAGAGTTTGTTGCTTTCTGAAAAGGAGGCATCTTTAGCTATATCTGAGATGAGGCATTCTAATCCACTAGCCACTCAAAATATCTAGAAAACCATGCCTGTGAGATGCCACAGAATTTGAAAACATTTTGTATATCACTTAAAGATTAACAGGAGATTTTTCCTGAGTCTGGATTACAATAATCAGAAAAATAAAGTAGTTGTCTGTAATTTGCAGAGGAAGACCTGAATAGCCCTCACCGATGGTTTAACATGTCTTTGCTGAGTTTTCTTTGACACCAAGGGGGGTGAACAGAGTGGACAGTAATGTTTTCCAACTGAAGTGAAAGGCAAAACGTAGATTACATTTTGAAATACGGTAAATCTTGTTTATCATTATTATTAAATTGTTTTAGAGCCAAGAAGATACAAGAGAGCAAGAATAATATGGAAAATGAGGCCATCCACAAGCAAACTGGATGAGTTAAAAAAAAAAGTAGTAATCTTTGTGCTTCAATGCATGGGCCAGTGACAGCGTGTAGGAAGACTGAGTATTTTATCAATCCATTTCCTCTAAACATCAGATAATTAATTAAATTGGACTCATTTGTTCCACTGTGTCAAACTCCACGTTCATGTGACAGATAAAGACTGTGCATAGCCGATCATGCATTTAAAAATCAACGTGAATGATTTAAAATAAATTCTTTACAGTTTTTAGTCTCTTCTACCCTCATGTGACTCTCTGAATACCATCCTAAACAATGCCAAGCACTTTGCAGGATTTTCTCCATGACCCAGTCCTTCCAAGGTATGTTTCGGCGTCTTGGCTAAGGTCAGCTGCAGGATGTGCTGTGTCTCAGGAGGTGCTGCAGCAGCAGGTGGTGAATCTGGTTTCAGCTCTGCTCATCCTGACCTTTTTTTATGCTGTGTCTTAACAAGGCAGGATGACTGCTTGTTTCTGACTTCTTGCAATGCCTTTTGACATTCAGAGGACCAAGGGTAGGGTATGCAGCAGCAGAGCACAGGCTGTGCTGTCTGACCCTGTATATTTCTCAGTACCCTTTTCCCATCTACCCACAGTACTGTTATGCATGTCCTAGCTCGTACCCTACCAAATCCCGGCTGACATTGTTTTGCATGCCTGGTGGCAAGGACATGGTTGTTTTTGTTCTGTTTACAACAGTGAACAATTCTGCCTTTGATTACATTGTTTTTTGGGGATATTCACTATTAATTTCATTTTACTTTTGGTATTCCGTGGCCTGAGTTAAATCATTAGCACAAGGAAAAGATGCAGACCCATGGTCTTGTCAGAGGAAATACTCCAGCTGGTAATGCACCTTCTCCCAGAGGCCTGACATCAGTTTACTTCTCTGAGCGTATTAATTCAATTTTAGAAGACCAGCATTCCTCCTGGTCTGACAAACCATTTATTTCATAAATCCTGTAACTTCTGACTGGTCACAGTGTGGTATTGCAAGCTGACAGCCTCTTCTCTGCACCCTTTCTGTTGTTGAAAAGTCTCCATGTGCAATCCACAGAACCACATTCATGAAAAAAAGAGAGTTACAGAAGAGTTAAAATGAATCCCCAAACCACCAAAAGTCCAAGTTTTCAAAGGTGATTTACAAACTTATAATCTAAGTCTTCCTGAAAGGTCTATAAAGGTCTAGGACCTCTAAAAGTCAATAACTTTGACATTTGACAGATACTTTTGAAAATCCTGTGCATGACTGTAAGGCTACATGACCAGACAGGTCTTTTTTTAATTAGGAATATTTTTTGCTTTGTGGTTAGCCATATTTTTTGTTTTAAGAACTGACAGATGATAGTACCTCTGGAAGAACAAGTCTTCTGAACAAACACGAAGAAGATCACTGAACTCCTGTAGTCAAATAATCATGGAAGGTGATAATATTGGTTGGTGAAATAAAGTGTTAAAGGGTTTTAATTGTTAGATATTGCAAACTTAACACCAGTAGTGTGTTGTTCAAAGCACACATATAAAAATCTACTAAATTCAGCAATGATTCCCAAGGCCATTATACGACAGAGGAATTTATAATGAAGTTGTAGTGACCTGTTTAGGTTCTTCTGATGATATCCAGAGACTATGAAAAGACAAGCCTTTCAGAAGCAATGGAGAGTAGAAGACAGAGGTGGGTCTTCTTGGAATTGGTATTGAATGGGTTTTTTCAACAGCAGACTTCCATGCCATATATAAGCAATGTGTTATTAAAAAAAAGTAATCTCTGATTACAGCAACATCAAACTTTAATGAAAAATTATGCCTTATTTAACTGCTCCTATGAATTTTATACTGCATTCATTCATGGTAATTTTCCTGTCATCTCTTTGATCTGGGAAAAGACCTCCTTGAAATAGCAGGATAGTTAATCTGAAAGAGAAGTGATCAAAGCGTTCCTTTTAATTGCTTCATATGGACATGAGAAAACAGTGAAGTCTGTTCCTCCTCTTCCTTGTTCTTATAATCTGTCATTTTTACATTTTTTGTACACTGTTTTCCAGCTGATATGAGCCTGCAAAACCAGTTCATGGTTGTGTTAATTGCTGGCAATCATTGTGAGGAGAATACACCTCTGTATTGCACACATACTGTTGGGTTCATCTCCGCTATCATGTATCCATCTGAAAAAATATGCTTTAAGCTACTCATCAAGGCTTTCACATTCCCTGTTCTGGGGAGAGGTGGACACCTCCAAGGAGTGAATCATCCCATTGTAAGATAGGTCTTTGATTTTGCCTAGTCCCATTTTTTTCTTTGATTTTCCACAAAAGGTAATAGCACTGGAGCAAAGCTATCATGTCAGTTGGGTCAGGAGAGCTCCTACTGCAAAATGGAGGAGGCTGCTGTAGGATCACGGACCCCAGTTTCCTGAGGTCCTAAATCAGAGTCTACCTTTGGAGCAAGACAGATGAACAGTTGGGAATGTAAACAGATTTCTAGCTGGTTTCCACTGTAACGGAACTGAAATCCAGCTGTCTTTGGAGATGTTTTCATTTCAACGAACTGACAAAAATCTGAAGAAAACTGTTCTACCAGGACTTTTTAAATGTGTAGCTTCAAAAGCATGAATGGATTGGAATTCAGGAAATTTGGATTCAGCTTCCAGCTCTGTGGCTTTGAGGCTGGATGAATAACGTCATTTCTGTATTTTGTTGATCCTTCTGTTCTTAATCTGTGTTGCCCTCTCTTTGGTGACGTCCTCCACTGTGCTTGCATGAGGCACTACCACAGTAAAATCAGTAATAATATGCAATTACTAAGCCAGTCTGCTGCTACATTGTCATTTGTTATGCAGGCTGATAAGTGTTTCTCCATTTCACACTTGCTGAAGTATCAATTTAAAATAAAATTCAGTGTAACTCAATACATTATATCTTCATTAAAGAAAAGCTATCCTTTTTATCCTATTAGCATTAATGTTGTCTGAATACTTAGTCTAAACTTGCTTTTCTTACGGTAACATGTGCACTTGCATGAACAACATTGCCGTACCCTAGTGATCATTAAGCATCCTCCATAAGTTGAAAATATAGCCTAACCCTAAAGCACAGTAGGTGCTGGTGAGATAAGTGGACTGTATCTATCTATTAACACCAGACAAAGAATTAACCTGGTGGCCATCTGGCTGGAAAACAGCTTTGCAGAAAACCTGAACATGGACCAGAGCAACCTGCTGTAGGTGACCCTGCTTTGAGCACAGGCTTGGACTAGGTGATCTACAGACATCCCTTCCAACCTCAGATATTCTGTGATTCTGTGATTATTAGAATCTCATCCACTATAAATACAGTAGAAAAATGATATATAAGCGTTATTATATGGTGGTTATGTTCACCTCTGGATGTTTCACCTAAACCTAGGCATAAGAATCCTAACCTTGGTTTTAGTTCAGTGACAGCCATAACAGAATGCTTTTCAGAAAAAGATTTTATTTTGTGGTTTTTCTTCGGGCTAGGGCTTAATAACAACCTAAAATGGACAGACACAAGAAATGAAGCCTAATTATATCTTTGTAGTTAATGTTATCTGCTCCCGTTAAGCCTATCAAGCAAATAAAAGTCCAAATATAGATGGAATTCTTCTAGTACAGGCAAAGTCATTAAATATAACCTCTAACTATAAGGTGATGGCAGTGTTAGCATGGTATCTTAGCAATAATAATTAGTATGAATTATTTTTCTTATATTTCACTTGCTGTGTACATGATTACTTCACTCAAGTAGGCTAATTCTGTCTTCTCACAAGTGGGTCTCTTCTGTTTCTCCCACTGCAACATATACAAAAGAAAAGATAGACCTCCTTTCTGAAAATCAATCATGAAACTGTTCATCCTTCCAGCTTTAAGATATATTTGATTTCTCTACAGGACTCAAAAACCAGTGCATTGTTCCAGGTCTCATTGCAATGACGAGGTTTGCAGTCACATAAAATTTAGCCCAAGATGTATTTAGCCAAGGTGCTGGTGGACAGCCATCTCAACATGAGCCAGCAGTGTACCCAGGTGGCCAAGAAGGCCAACAGTATCCTGGCCTGTATCAGAAATGTTGTGACCATTGATTGTGCCCCTGTACTCAGCACTCAAGAGACTGGCCCTTGAGTACTGTGTCCAGTTTTGGGCACCACAGTATAAGAAGGGCATTGAGGTGCTGGAGTGGGTGTAGAGAAGGGCAACAAAACTGGTGAGGGGTCTGGAGAATACGTTGTATGAGGAGCGCCTGGGGGAACTGAGTTTAGCTTGGAGAAGAGGAGGCTGAGAGGAGACCTCATTGCTCTCTACAACTATCTAAAAGGAGGTTGTATTGAGGCTGCTGCTGGTCTCTTCTCCCAAGTACCTAATGACATGACGAGAGGTAATAGCCTCAAGTTGTTCCAGGGGATGTTTAGATTGGATATCAGGAAGAAGTTCTTTACTGAAAGAGTGGTTAGGCATTGGAACAGGCTGCCCAGGGAAGTGGTGGAGTCACCGTCCCTGGAGGTGTTCAAAAAATGGGTAGATGTGGTGCTTTGAGACATGGTCTAGTGGTTAGGGAGATGTTGGACGAAGGTTGGACTAGATGATCCTAGAAGTCTTTTCCAACCTAAATGATTCTATGATTCTATGTGCGTGTCTCTGGGCAGGAGGCATCTGGGGAGAGCAAGGACTCATGACCAGCTACTGGAGGGTTCCGCACTGTACACGTGTATTTTTATATACACTTTGCACCTGCAGAACTTCACCCTGATCTGCCAGCGAGCAGAGCAGGATGAGGCTACTGGTGCTGCTCATGTGAGTGCTGAGTGTTTCAGTCTGTGCTGGCCAGTGGGGCCACCAGTGCGCACACACCTTGTACGCGTGGGTTTGTGCATTTTGCTGCTGGGAATCCACACGCAGCCTCGCTGCAGGCCTGACCCAGGGGTGTGGAGCTGCGGCAGCCTCCCCTCTGTCAGCCTGCTGGATTTAGCAACTCCCCAGCAGGCTAGAATCAATCATGAAGATATTTGCCCTGAAAGGCAGGACAGATTTTTACTAAAGTGTAGGCTTTTAGCAGGAAAGAAGTACCTGTTCTTGACAGCCAGAGACATACCAAACAAGCAGGTGAAGAAAAGTGGGCTTGACTCTGGGATCCCATTGCTGTCTGACTGCCCTGTAGTGAATAACAGCTCTGTGCACTTAGGATACTTTCCTAGATAGAAAAAAAAAAAAAGGAGGGGGATTAGTAAAGCAATGTGCTGGTCAAGTGATGGAGCTAAATAGGGTCTTCTACCTGGAAATAATGCAGAAGCTTCTGGGGAAGGGAAAGACAGCTCTTTTGCACCAGGACAGGGTTAAACAGGTATTAAAGATCATCACAATATCCTGCTCAGGAGTGGATTAAGAGTTTCTAAATTATTCTTCTTCAAGTGTTTTGTCCAGTCTGCCTTTAAGTGCTGCAGCGCTGCATTTCCATGGGGCCTTTGTCCTCTTAGCTGATTCTCCCTACGGTTAGAAAGCTTTTCTACATATCAGTAGCAGGAGTTAGAATGAGGTTTTATTCATCCCACGGCCACAGGGGTGGATGAAGCAGATTTTTTAAGCCCACAGAGAGAAAAAAAAACGATGTATTTTGACCTATCTTTGTATTTCTGCCTTCTGAGTATGGATGTTAAAGGGAATGTAGTGGGGCATCCCTCAGAAAACATCTTGGAAAACACGGTTTAGTGGTCCTGGTAGTGTTGGGTTAGACTTTATGATCTTTTCCAGCCTTAATGCTTCTATGATTCTAATTGTTCCTCCTGTACACATAAGCCAGATCTAAGCAAACCCCACGGTTTGGGCTGGCCAGGACTATGTGTTGGTGTTCATTTATATTGGGATAAGTAACTGCCGTGTCTAAGCCAGTGAAACAAATAGTAGGAGTCTTCTTAATGAGAGAGAGGAAATCTACAGTTATGGGAAATGAGCAATAAAACTCTTTAAAATCAAATTTCTTTAATATTTTTTGGATTTGGGGGGATTTTATTGTATATTAAAGAAGAGTTTCGGGGAAAAAAAAAAACCAAAAACAAAACAGACATAAACTATCCCATTGCTCCTAAACTGGTTTTGGTACTTTTGAGGGAAGTATAAACATTTTCCGTGAAATCATAAATTTCCTATGGAAATATAAGACAGAAAACTCATCAAAGCATTTTGAGCTAAAATTGTTGACCTACTGCAAGTGAATCTTCTCCAGTCAGCACGGTGAAAAGATAACCCATCGTATCAGCAGCCACCTCCCAGAATAATCACCGCCTCTTTTAAGTCTTCCCTCTAATGAACCTCACTGAAGGCCACTCTCATCTGCACTTAGGAGTCAAGTATTTCAAGTGGTCTCTTTCTTTACGCCACTCACGGCATTTGGCATTTGCTATCTTCTCCGTGCCACTGATTGTCACAGAAAGCAGAAGTTTAGGCTTAGCACGTACACCTCCTGCAAATAGCTATCTGGGGACTAAAAGATATGGCTGTGGCCATTGAGAGGCAAGCTAAAAATAACGACTTCCCTTTTGAAAAGAAATTAATTCTAAGGCCCTAGCTCTGAGCTGTGCCTAAGTGCTGTGCCAAGCAAAACTCGACTTAAGCATGTGCTCTGCTTTCAGCAAACACTTAAATGGATTTGCAGAATAAAAATGGATTTCAATTTAAGCACAGCCTTAAGCGCTTTCTCTGAACCAGGGTCCAAAAGCCCCCATTGCTGACCCCTTGTTTATGATGAGTCTTGGCCTCGGTGTTGCAGTGTTAAAGACAGGCAAGGGTTAGTGTTAAAACTGAGGTAGCTTTGCTCATTTTAAGTGAAGTTGGCAAACACGGAGCGCTCTTAGGAAGGATTTTTTTTTTTTTTTTTTAAATGGTCACATTTATAGCATAAACCAGTAGGCTTTTTTGGCAGCAAGCATCTTTCCCAGTTATTTGGTACATTCTAAATGTGTGGCTCATCACATGGCAAAAAATATTTCCTCTCCACCGGTATGCAGGGGAAGGGGAATCAGACACAAGAAAGGCATTCAAAAGATAGCGAGTGTTTAATTGAACCAACCAAGGAGAAGCTTTCATCATGCAGCCGTTCTGAATGACATTGGACATGCGACTGATTGGCACGGCATTATTCATTTTTTTCACTTTGATCATAAAATTACTAGGAAAGGCTTAATGGAGTTATAAATATCTTGTTTCCATGAGAGTCCTGGGAAGATAATTATAGCACCGAAGTCTTTACAAAGACAGAGCATTTATAAAATGATATTATCTGAGGACTCCAATGGATAATGCAGGGAATTCTGCGCTCTATTCCCTCCTATTGACTCACTGCGCTCTTTGGGGAAATCACTTCATCCCTCGGTGACTCAGTTTCCTCATCTATACATTGGGGTAATGGTGATAATTGCCCACTGCTGCAAAGCCTGTATGGATTCAAAGTTGTAAGTATTGCTGGCACTCACCAGAGCACTCAAACCTGCTCATTGCTAGTGAGTGATGTCTGTAAGGCTCTGGACCAGCTAAAGGCCTTCCTGAACTGGGCCTGTCCTGTTTGTGTTACTGGTAAATTATATTACTTGTAGAGTTTCAGTCAAAATATGCAGAAGAAATATTTGTAATCTCTTAGTTCACACTCTTTAAGATGCTGGCGAAACAGCTGCGCCCTAGACTCTCCAGAAATATTTTGGATTTAAAAGCTTGGAATTTAAAGACTATGAACAACTTTCTTGCTGAGTAAAAATACAACATCCTTTCATAAAACCAAGCACTTTGGAGGAGCGTTACTCAGAAGGTTGTCTGGCAGCTACCTGTGAGATAGGAACTACATCTATACTCTAACTTCCCCAAGTTGTGTCAGGCTTTTTCACTCAGGTACTGCTTTTACTGCATTGGAAATTTGATACATCATCTTTCCCAAGTACCAGGCACAGTATTGGAGTAACAAGCACCCCAAGAGCTTAATCATAGAATCATTAAGGTTGGAAGAGACCTCTAAGATCAAGTCCGACTGTAACGCACAAGTACAGTGCAATTAGTACTGTTAAATCTTTCCAATTTTGAAGAAGACAAGTCAGGAAGGAGTCAGGGCAAATGAGCAAACTAGGCCCGAACTCCAGTGGGAAACTATGCCCAGAGGAGATAACATGGATTTTGGATATGAAAAGGAGAACTTCTGTGCTGGAGAGGAGATACAACCTCTCCCATTGATAGCCCTGTAACCACCCTGGCTGTGATTTCTCAAAGCTGCTGACAAATTTGAGAGAGCTCAGAGCTGAATCACAAAGTTGATGGAAATGCCGCTAAGCCTGCCAAGCCTTGGAGTCCATCTGGTTAAGAAAGGGAACGCTCAGGAGTGACTTGAGCACAGGCCGAGGATACCAAAGTTCAAGAACAGATGGGCCTGGGGAGCTTGCTGTATCTCCCTGCAGGGAACTAAAGTGAAAACAAGCAGATTCCCACCTGAAATGAGGTAACAACGCAGATCAGGAAATGGAACTGCTGTACCAAGGACTGAAATTACATTTCTATATTAATAGTCCTGAAAACAAAATGGTACATTTTTCTGGAACAGAAGCTTTCAATCTGGTATCTGTGTATTCCTGGGGTGGTGAGAGGAGGGAAAGGCAACAGGATGACTTTTCAGGAATCTGCAAAACATAAACTGGGCAAGTGTGAGGACCTGTATTCTCTATATGAGCACTCCACTTCCATAAAACAACTTTTAGGTAGTCTACAAAGGCAGAAAAGATCTTTGCCGAGGATGTAAAACCTCACACAAGGCTGACATCAGCTTAGGCAACCACAGCTGGCCAGAGCAGCCTAAAGCTAAAGGATTATTTTCTTCACAAAGTGTAATTAGGGAATGGCAAGACTCAGCATTCACTTTTTCCTGGATCCTTGCTCAGAGACAATTACCAGTGATTTCTGTGAACATCTGAGCCAAGTGAGAGCCAAGTGAGGTTCTGTGGATGTAGTCCTTCAGCACGGCATTTCCAAACTTCTCTAACTGTGAGACCTTGAACTGGTGAGGTGTGCTCCAAGCTGAAGACAGGGCTCTGTCACTCTTTCTTATGTCAAAGGTCTCAACTGTAGATAGACAACTCTTTTGAATTAAACACAAAATTTTCAGCGTGTTCATAGTGTTGGTCTTTGTTATATGACACAGATCCAGAGGCAATTTTGAGGCATTGGCCTTTTATCTGTCCTTTATTCTGAAAACCATCATTGCTCTGAAAAGCATTAAGTGTGTCCTTCAGTTTGCTTGATATCAAAAGAAAATCAAGCGCTTTCCATGGCTGCCCAAGTATGATTCCCAGGTTACAATGAATAGATGAGCAGTGCAAGATACTTATAGAGTTCTACTCTTTAAGTAATTCATTCCAGCTCAAGATACTGCCTTTGACTCTCTTCTTCCGTCCAAATCCTGGTATTATCATTTACTATTTTAAGCTTGTTTGTAGAACTAGAATAATAGACAGATAAAAAAGGATGATTACAAGGGTGTTTCCAGGCATTAAACCTGAGGTCTGAAGTTCCTTTTTTTCTGCAAAAATAAACCAAAGAATGTTTTAGTATCTGAAAACCTGGCAACTGGCCTTTGCTGACCATCAGCTGAAATCAAGCACCACTTTGTTAACTGCCAGCCTCATCACAATGATCTGGTTGTTCCTTAAAATAATAAAAAGACGCAAATCATCAGAAGATAGTTATGTTCTGTCCTTCAGGTATTAATCAGCATATTCAGCCTTGCTGTATTTTTCTTACAGACTCAGGCCCTGCAGCCTGGTTCAGAGGTTTTATGGCCATGCACAGTTTGCACTTGTAGGCAAACAAGGGTCTGTAGGAAGAAACTGGGTAATGAGTTCTCCACGTACCCACAAGCCAGGACAAATCCAAGTGACAGAACATAGTAAAAGCTGCAATCACTAAAGCATCTGCCCTCAGCTACACACCTGCCAGCATTGATCTGCACATGACAAGAGACATTTAGCCCTTCATGCAGAGACATGCCAGTGTTGGCATCTTTGTACCGGGGTCGAAGGTGGAAGCTGGGCAAAGGGTGGGAGCTGGGGCTGTCCCACATTCCAGGTTCTGAGCATCTCACAACCTAGGAGCATACCACTGGATGTCTTGGTGGGCTGGGTGCCTGAATAGGACATCTCTAGTGCAGGCTCTTTCTGCAAGCAGGTTTACGTAATGAATTCACAGCACAGAGGGCTTCTTCTAGAAGTGGCATTGGAGCAGCCCAAGTGCAGAATTTAGACCAGAGGCCCTGTTTCTTCTCTTCTTTCCCTTTTAACTTCCTTTTACTGTTGCTGTCCTCCCCAGGAACATCACTAGCGCTCTTTTCCCCTCTTCCCAGCTCAGCTGTAAGCCAAGCTTACTCTTCCCTTAAGGATTTTCAGATATCCAGGCTGCTAAATACCTGTAAAGCTTAACAACACTGCAATGCTAAGACTGGCAAGTGAGTGCCTTGGTAGGACATAAAGCCTGAATGGACTGCCTATCTCTTTTGCAGCTCTGTCACACAGCTGGGAGAGCAGGAGGAGTGGGAAGACACTTCCTTCTGGCTGATGTGGAAGAAGGACACTCTTCAGAGGTTGCTCTGCTGCAATGACTCATGTCATGGAAGCTACGACTGCCCAAGAATATTTGTGCCGCAAAGACTGTTTCCATTGTGCCATCTCCAGTGTTCACCTTGCACAAGGGCTGGCAGTACATAGGCACTGGCACCATCTAGGGGCCAACTGTCAATCACTGATGTATTTCTAGATCAGTGCCATAATATGTAAAAATAATAATATATATATAGGCATCCACCAACAAAGCGTGTCTAAACAAAACATATCTTAGTAAAAATGTTGAAAAAGGCAGTGTGTGTAGGTCTTTACTTCTATACACAATTCAGGCACAAAAATATAGTCTTGGTTGTTACCAGCTTGAGCTGCTTATTTTCTATCAACTGAACGTGTCTGTGGTGTCATGTGCTGACTAATAACTCCGCATTCACAACCCTCTGCTTCCAATGATATTCCAATTATGCCTTCAACAGTCACCGAAGAGTGTCAGAATAATGAATGAAGATTTCAGAAAGAAAAGAAAACCACAAAAAGCCTTAAGACTATGGATCACACTTTAAGAGAATGAAACACACAAATACTTTTTTATGATCTCTCAATATAAACAAAACTCCTTAATCTCACATTTTAGAAAGCCTTTTTCTGTCAGTCTCTATAATTATGGATAAAGATTAATAAAAGGCAAAGAAATCTAGTACAGTGGACTTCTCCATCAAACCTGTCGAGAAGTGCTTCAGAACTAGGGCTCCTAAATTGTACTGCTCAACAATTAATAAACAATAATTACCACACTACTCGCTTGATAGGACTAAATTGTGTCTTGCAGCTGATTACAATCTACGGCCTTCTAATTAGCACATGTAAAATTAGTATTTGTAGTACCTTCGTTTTCTTAGCTGTTTATATTCTGAAGCAGATTAAATAATATATTCAGTCTGTATTTAGATACCTAAATAAGCATCTTGATTTTTCAGAGCACCTACAACTCTCAGAGTTGCACAGTGCTTCTCAAAATCAGGCCATTTATTTAGGTGTCTATATTTAGGTACATGAGTTTGAAGTGTTTGGCTTGAGGTCACACAGCTATGGCTCATTGCATTTTTTTATTTCCATTTGGGTCACAATGGGCAAGTCACTTCTAATAATTCTCATCACAAATCTAAGAAACAGCAGGAGAGGTGGTAAGAATTACTTACTAAATGCCATAAGGCTGCTTAGCACTTCCTGAAATGAATAAAGGTTCCTTCCCTGAGAATTTAAGTCTAAAAGAAGATAGAAATCAGTGCATCAGAAAGGTAAGACAGTATGTTTAGAGACTGAACTTATGGTCTGGTTAAACTGTGTATTAGATTTCCAGAATTTTGTCTGGCATCTTTGTCATTCCCTCTATAAGCGTACGATCATTTTGACAAGCCAGATGTTTTAGCTTCCTGTATTTTGATTGGCTAAATCCTAGAAGCCAAGTGCTTCTACTTGCTAACACATGGCAGCAAAACATCATTTATTCTTGAGGAACTGGAGCTGACCTTATCAGTCATGCTGTTGAATAGTGACCGTACCTATGAAGACTGATTTTGAATTTGGATGGTACCTTGCACAGGCCTTGACTTGGTGAACCAGTTATGAAACAGTTGAAGACTCTGCAGAGAGAAGATCACTAGGAAAAGGACATCAAGAGGAAAATAATCTTTTAAAGAAAAAAGGAAATCAGTTTCCTCCAACGTCATACCTCTGCAGTTTGTCACGTCTCCACTTCACAACGTGAGATGCTGGTAGCTTTGGTAGCAGGCACACATCCAACTGGCCATTCACACAGCACTGCCTTCATTTTGCACAGGGATGAGAGCCGAGAAGAAACAGTCCGCCCATAGGCGAAAACAATCAAATACCTCACGTATTTTAACAAAATGAAAACCTCCTTGTCTTTCAGCGTCCTCATTCAAATGGGAGAATTTAAATCTGGCCATAACTTCTTGAGAGAACTGTACTTGTACTTTAAGGATGTTATTTGTTATGCAACAAAAGGCTTTTTTTTCTTTTCTTTCTTTCTTGAAATGGAAATTGTATTAAAAGTCAATGAAACCCATTTTTCCCCTTGATCTATCATGCATCTAGGCTAAAAAAAAAAATCTCTTGGTTAAAAATATTCCTTAACCAGAAATTGGGACATGGCATTTTTGTTGTCTTCAAAACTGAGGGTTAGCTGTGAGGTAATAAAGCCCTGTTTTGTGGGACTTCCTCTCAGATATGGAACTTTTGCAATGTCAAATCAAAAATGCTTTTTTTGAGGTAAGATTCTTTGTTCCTCTTCTCATTGCCTTAAAACACACGAGCCTTCTGTCTGACCTCTGTCTGACCCTGAAGATGCTCAGAAACAATGTGGAAATACTAGAGAGAGGGTTTAGGGAGCAACAAAGCCCAATTCAGGAGCTGTCCCAGTGCAGGGCTGTGAGTTCAGGGGTTCCCAGAGGGGTGCCACAGCTTCTCCCCACTTGCCTGACCTCCCCATACCAGATTTGGGGAGAACTGGCACCCCTATGCAGAGCTGAAGCATGCACTTGTCCACATCTCCAAATCCTCAAAGAAGGAAACATGGCTCCATGATCAACCTGCCCATGGAGTATCACGTGTAAGGGCATTACAGGCACTGAAATTTTACATCAAGCAAAAGATACTCTCCTATTCTGCAGTAATTTTTCATTGGTGCAGTTACTAATTTTCCACCCAGAACTGTACAAAATGCTCTGTAGATAAATGGAAAACAAAAAAAACCAACCAACAAACAAGAGAAGGTCTTTCCTTTGCACCCTTTCATTTGAACATCTGCAATGTGTTGTATCTAAGCTGCTTTGCAGTTGCTGCACACATACAGGATGGAACTGAAGAGGTGTCGAGGCGATGTTGTCTCACTGTAATGAGTGACTGGGTGATAAAATAGCAGCCGAAATTCAGCGGCGATAAGTGCAAAGTAAAGTACATGGGAAAAAATAACCCCAACTATACATACACTGAGCTATCACTTGTGCTGCAGATCTGGAGGTTGAAGTGGAAAGCTCTCTGAAAATGTTAGCGTGAGGCTAGGAAGTGGTCAAAAAGGGGAACTGAATGTTAAGAACTAGTAGCTCCCCGCTTAGATGATGAGGGGACCCCTGATGTCATAGGACTCTATTGCTCATATGCTCAGAGTTCTTCTAAGTCTCTTGGCCAGGCAGCTCTTGCTATTCCAGATCCAGCAAAATTCAATAGCTACTTTAGTAGCATCAAAGTTTTAAAGAAAATAGTGTTTTCTAGTAAAGTTTGAAAGGATAGAGAGGATGGTGGTAACGCTTCACACTGGAAATAGAAAAAAAAAAACACGTCAGCTTGAAAAAGGGGTAGCTGAAGAGAAATCCATTTAAAGTCTGGAAAATAATGATGGTGAGAAGGTCAGAAAAGAAAGGTCAGTTACTGCCTCTGCAACAAAGGAACACAAACAGGGAGAAGAAATTGTTTTTACACAGTGCAGAATTATCACAGCACATTGTGGAAAGCAAAACCACAAACGGGCTCAAAAAGAGCTAACAGAAACTCCTAGAGAGCAGGATCACTGGTAGGTACTAAGGATAGTACCTTGAATACGACCCTGAGTTCCAGAAGACCATACCTCACTAGTTGTTGGAAAATTTTAAGATAAATAGAAGAATATTTGGTCTATTTTTTACACAGTTTTACTAAGTATCCAGTCTTGGCTGCTGGAGATAAGATACGGAGCTAGATGGATCCAACTGTGTTTTTATATACTTAAAAAGTAAAAGGAACTATCGAGGGTATGCTAATGCTGAGAGAGTTCACATTAATTTTACTTGCTTTATCCAGTCTGATCTCCAGACTCAGCAAGAAATTATAATCCATATCTGGCCAAAGAACATGGGATTATCCCAGTGAGCAGAAATGCAAAAGGACC
The DNA here is from genome assembly GCA_033124195.1 of Coracias cyanogaster. NCBI lineage: Eukaryota > Metazoa > Chordata > Aves > Coraciiformes > Coraciidae > Coracias > Coracias cyanogaster. The sequence continues at coordinate 22,312 of JAVSBS010007127.1, read as the reverse complement.
ATCACTCACTCCTTGAGAAGCTACAGATTTTGAGACATTACTTATTTATTCTGGAAAGAAAAAACCTCGTCACCAAAGCTCCTGTAAAGGCTGCAGGAGTGAGTCAGTGTTTGTATCTTGATGCTCAGAAATCAGCATAACACCGGGGGCCAAAGTCTTTTGGTTCCGGTACTTTATTTGTGCTGCAATTCACCCTGGTTGCTTCAGTACGTTTGAGAGGCCACTTTTGCTTACAGATTAAATCTGTCGATTAGAAGCAGGTGCAGACTGAAGATAATGAGCAGCTCAGGATTTGGATGAGACGGGCTAAGCCTGTGCTCCGAGAGATGGGGAACAAGACTCCCACTCAGTTCTGGGGGAGCAGGACGAGAGCATGGCTTGCAAATCTTGCAAGTAGCAGCTGTTTTATCACCTCCTTTGGTATCCTTTCCAGAATTCCAGCTTCCTCCAGATTTTGGCGCTCTACAACTGCTGGGGCTGTGGGAAGATGCCCACAGCATTTAGGAAGCACAGGGTGCCTACTCAGGTGGCGTGGCCTGAATGGCACTGGGCTCTAAGTGGGTAAATGGTGCGACTTCAAGAAGGACGTTCTCTCAGTTGCCCTTTTATTGTTGCAGCGCAACTTTTCCATGTCTAAATAATAGATTATTTTGGGACCTTTCCTAATAGAAATCTGTAATGCTTACAACAGGGGATATTAAAAACCCTGCAAGTGTTGCCATTCTTATTATTATCTCATCTGAAGGATATTTTTACTGCAAACTGTAGAATTCAGGTTTTTTTCCCCTTCTCCTCAGCAATAACATCTGGATACAAATAAAAGCCAAAGTACTGACTTAGGCATTCCTGGTTTTTCCTGAATGTGTATTAGCTTGCTCTTATAACTGTAGGGATTCCCATTTTATTCCAAGGAAAGCATATGCTAAGGCAACTTCATCCCAATGAAACTACTCCACCCAATATGAGAATATGAAAAAGAATAATATTTGAGCCTGGCTACTGTGAACAAGACACAGTTAAGAGGTGTGGGGATAAGAAGACACAAGGAAATTGTGTAACATAAAATGTGGGATGGAAAAAGCACGGTGGGTGCTCTTCCTACTCAGAACATTAAAATAAGACATCACGCAAAGGGAACGTGTGTAAATGGAGACAAAGGAAGATATCCTATCAGGTTTAATTCTTAAAACAAAACCCAAAACAACAGGGATATCATCTGAATTAAAACCCAATTAGTTTATTTAGTGACACATTTGGTTTCCTGGCTTGCTTTGTCTTCCACATAATGCCTAAAGCAGTAAGATTGTGGTCAGGGATTCATATTTTAGGCACAAGGATAAAAGAAATCATAATTACCAATATCAGTTGCATATTATACATTAAGAAGTAAAAGTGGAAAGCCTGGGAGGCCTCTAAACCAGATGTGCATCAAGGCATAAGTCAGGCCTTAGTTAATGGGACCAGGAGGGAGCTCTTCTGTTGCAGGTACAATGATCTACAACACATTGCTCTTAGGGATTTGCAGAGATGAGGTGGGACACACTATTGACCTCCTTCATTACAGCAGTTTTTTCAGCTATTATTGGAAAGCACTGCTATAAATGGCATACATCTTTCTATATATTTCTAACTAATGGAGAATTATTCCTTCCATGGATTTTTTTACAGGGTGTTTAATACTTGTATGGGAGTTTTCTAGTTCCCCATTATATTCTATAGATTTTCAAAGCCATCTCTACAGAAAGCTACTTATATTTCTGTATCACCTTATTGATTAAATCCCTCTGTGTTACATTCCACAGCAAAGAGACCGCAGAAAACCAGCATTAGCGTCCGATGCGTAGCAGTCTCAGACGTACAGCTGGAAGAGAGAAAATAGCCCTTCCTTTAATGAAGCGTGCCTTGGGGGCACCTGAATCCTTTCTCTTCTTTTTAAAATCATCACCACAACCAGCCTTTTCCTACTGTAACCCTGACATTCCTTAAGACTCCTAGAAATGCACCTTCTGGCCTCAGCTGTGACAGGGAGATACATCTCATTCACCTGTTAGTCTCAAGAAGACATGAACACCAACTGATCCATTCCGGATGGAGTTCACTTTAAGGGCCAGTTGGCTTATTGGTGGTCAGAAGTGGGAACTATGGTTGGGAGCTCCATCCCCTTTACAAAATTACCCCGGGGGGCATTAGGAGATTTGTCACTAAAACCATGGCAAGGTGTGCTGGGCATCCATCTTACCTTTTCCTTCTGCATCCCACCCAGCCTCTCCCCGACCCTACCCCAGCCCCCCCCCCACATCTCCCTACCCCATCACACCTCACCCCACCCCGCATGCTGCCCAAGGCTGTGGTGGAGTGCCCATCCCTGTGGAGATTTAAAAGACATGTAGATAAGATGTGGTGCTGAGGGACATGGTTTAGTGGTGACCTGGCAGTGCTGGGTTCATGGTTGGACTTGATGATAAAGGTCTCCTCTAACCAAAGCGATTTTATGAGTCTATACATCTCCTTACCCCACCGCACCGCTCCTCACCCCCGTCCCACCCCACATCTCCCCGCCCCTCCTCTCCTCATCCCATCCCACCCCTCCTCACCTCAGGGCAGGGGGCCAGCACCCTGAGGGAGTGAAGCTTTGCCACGCACCACTACCGAGGCACACGAACCCCTCCCGCGGTGCCGGGGGCGACGTGAGGCCCTCCCCGGCCCGCCCGTCCCCACACGGGGCTGGGGCCGCTGCTGCCCCTCGCCCCCTCCGCGCCCACGCCGGTAACCGAGACCCGGCGCGCAGCGGCGGGAGGTGAGGGGCGTGGCCGGGGGGCGGAGGAGGTGGGGCTAGCGCGCTCCTCGCACTCTTATTGGTGGTCCCTCCCGCCCGTTTGGGCGGAGGGCTTCGCTGATTGGGCTGCGGCGTCCCCTCGCCGCTCTCGCCTTGCCCTCCACCTTCGCCTCAGCGGCGCGGGAGGTGCGGGGCGCTCGCTGAGGAGCCGGCGGCGTGTCCTCGGGGCTCGGCGGCGGCGGCGGAGGGCGGGGAGGCGAAGGACGAGCGGGCCGCAGCAGGTAAGGGCAGCGGGGCTCCATTCTCCGGCGGGGCCGCCCGCCCGCAGCCCTGCCCCGCCGACCTGGCGCCGTGCGTCCGCCCGCCGTGGCGGGGTTATGTAACCTCCCCTCCTCAGGGCCCCGCTTCTGCCTCGGGGCTCCTCGCAGCGGGGGCGAGCCAGCCCGGGGCGGGGGTCGCTGCCCGCCGTGCGGCTGGAAATGGCCGGTGGGCGGAGGCGGGGGCGTGTGGGGCAGGGCAGCGGCCGCTGCCGCTCGTCCCTCCGGGGCAGGTGCTTCGTCCGGCGAGGAACCGGGCGGGGTGGACTCGCTTCGGTTGGGAAAGACCTTGAAGAGCAGCGGGGTGAACCCGGCAGCGCTCCCGGCGGGGCAGAGGGAGGGCGGTGGAGGAGGTGGGCAGCGGGGCTGCAGCCGCGGGGGGCTCGGGGCGGGCGGGCTCCGCGGCCCCGCCGAGGGCCGCAGCTGCTGGCGAGCCCCGGGGCTGGCGTGCGGGGCGGCGGCGCGGCCCCGTCCCTCAGGGAGCTCTCCCGGGGCTGCTCCGAAGTTCGCCGCAGCATCCCGCAGCCGGGGCATTTGTTGCTTAGGTAGCACGTCGCTCGCCGGAGTTGTGCTGGGTTTTGTTTGTTTGGTTGGTTTTTTTTTTTACCCCACCTCTCCTGGATTCTTTTGCATCTTTTTAAAAGTGTTCCGGTCTCTTCACTGCTGGAGTTTGGGGTTTAATCTAGTTTCCTAACAGGAAAATGATCGGTTTATGTCGCTGACCGAAATCCTGCAGATGAGAGTTGTCGTTTAATCGGGGTTTATGCTTTAGCGGAGCTTCTGTGTTAGGCGTCCAGGTTCTGCGCTGAGAAATTCGTGTGCTCTTCGTTGCTTACCTGGTTAGAGTGGTTCCAGTGTAGAAAAGGAAAGCTCTTTTTCTATGAAAATACGTAATTACTGTAAAGAAACTGCTGCGTTTATTCTTGCAGTAAAACTCAGTTATATGGTTACATGTAATTCCCGAACAGATCAAACACTGAATACTGTGAGAATGTAAAGCAATCAGAAAAACTGCACCTTTAAACACAGTAAACAGGGACAGGAAAAGATTTTTCTGTAGATTATCAACTTTATTACCTATTAACTGGTACCTTTTGTTTTTTAACAGCAGGAACTGCCCTGTCCTCCTTAAACTTCTGAGGAGTTGTCAGCTAGGTGATCTAGTTTCTGTCCAAGTGTTGTAGCCTGTACTCAGATTCAGTGGCTTGGTTTGTCATTGTTAGTATTGAAGATGCTTGTCATTGTGTCGGTGTCCTTAATGTGTTTAAAGTTATAAATTGTGCGTACCAGCAGAAAATCCTGTTCAAGGAGACACTGAAAATTGTATTCCGAGACATCACGGTGCCTTGTGTATCTTCTCAGAGTTAAAGGCTGTGAACAGCTCCTCTTGCATGTAGTTCTGACACACGTGGCTTCTTCCTTTTTCTCCTCCCAACAGGGAAAGGGAGAAGTGGTCTTGGTAAGAATGGGAGTATAGTTAGGAACTCTATTTTATAAGCTAGAGGACTATTAAATGAGTGTTCCACTGACCCCTGTGTGAGGTGACAGATCTGGCTGAAGGCCAGCAGCGTGGTAATACCGTGTGCCCCTTATAAAACGGGCTCGCTTTAAATAGAGTAGCACAGAGGCCAAGTGAAGGTAATCTGAAAGCTTGTTCTGGTTTCTTTGGGTTTGGGGAGGGTTTTTTTGCTCTTTGAGTACCTTAACATTACCATGGTAACTTTAGTGGTTGATTAATCATAGCCTAGCTTCTTGACCTTAAGAACAGCACAGAAAATCTCCGTGCCTGGCATTGGTTGCTCGAAGTATCATCTTCCTGTTGTGGAATGGGGCTGGAGTCTTGGCTTAGTAGGTTGGAGCACCAGTATCTGCTGGCTTGTTCTCTCCAGGGCTGGAGACACAAATGGCTTAGCGAGCCATTGCCAACCAAGTTCCTTTACTGGTCACAGGATACATCCCTGGCACGGGAGGCAGAGCAGAGCCTTCTGAGCAATAGACAGGTCTTGAAATTGCTTGAGCTGGCCAGCCCTACTTTAGAGGAATAAAAGTGAATAGTCCCTTTGGATGTTAAAAGCTTCCAAAAATAGTTACAAAGTCTCAGCTAAATTTAATACGGTTAGAATGGCAATGGGAAGGATTAGAACATTCAGAATTCGCACCAGTTAGCATTAAAAAATCCACCAACAATCCTCTTCCTCGTATCTGTCACTTGTGTAAGAGGAATAGGGGAGGTTGATGCTTCTTGTGTGGTGCTCACCAAACCGGAGTTAAAATGTGAGTGGACTTCACTGCACTGGTAATTTTTATCACCGTAGGGAGAGTAGTCACTGCCCACATGAGAGATGCTGAGGTGAAGGTTGAGGGGAGGGGTGACTATGGTCTATATTGGCTTTGGAGCTGCAACAGTTCATTAATCCTGTCACATCAGGTCCCTTTCTACTCTTTCTAATTAAGTAAAATGTCTCCATTTAAGTCCATGGGAGCTTTCCACAGTGAAGAATTAGTACCATATAAAAACAGTGCTAATCTCCAGTGTTCATTCTGCAGAATGGAATGAAGTTTCCTTGGGTTGCTGCTGTTTGAACTTCCCTGCTGCACTGGTGTCTTCTGCCAAAGTCTTCAGTGTGGGTGTAGTTGACTTCAGCAGGAGTTGCATCCTTAGACTAATGCTCCTGAAACTAATGACTCTACTCAAAATTTTCACTGTCTTAATGAAAGCAAAACCTGATTGTTTCAGTAAAATCTTACTTGGTGGATTTTATTCCTCCCCTCTCCTTTGAATTATGATAAAACTTGCTCTTTGTTGGTTTTTTTTTTTCAGTAGGGGCAGAAGTGGAATCCCTATACTTTTTCTGGACCCTTCTAGAAAAACAACTGCAACTTTTCTTGCTTTGTGTGGTTTATTTTTGTTTTGTTTTTTCTCAAATTTCCTTAATGCTTATAGATCACAGTTTCCAGGTTTATACTCAGGACTCAATAATACTTTTAGTTTATAGTGATTATATTTAAAGCTTCTATTTGTAACATTTTGTTTGCTTTATTCTATTTTTAGTCATGTTGTTTGTCATGGCAAGCAGTGTTTAATAAAAAAAAGTAAAGTTTCCTAGCGATTTCAAGAGAGATGTGCCTGTTTCTTGGTGTCCTCTGGGAATCTTTTTAAAAACTCTTAAGACAGGAAACCGGTCACCAAGGAACTGCCTTGTTAGTCTCCATAAAAACAGTGGATAAATCTATATGTGCTAGGTGATATATAAGGCATCAGTCTATTCAAACACTTCATGTGCTCAGCAAAATTTCAGCTGAAGTTCTTTGCTCTGTAGGGGTCTAACCTCATGACAAGATGTACATCTTTGCCCTTTCAGTTGTAAATAAAAGAGTGATTCTCTTTGATAATTTTCCAAATAGAAACTTCAGTAAGCTATTGCAATTTGACAAAGAATATAATTTTCTGCTGGCCTCTGTTAATTTTAGAGGTGTACCGTGTCTGAAAATGAGCTAACAGAATGAACACTGAGCACCCACCTGGACTCCCTACAGAGCTTTCAGTTCCAGTCTCTACCGGGTTGAACAGGGACATGATCCAACCTGTTCCAGTGGGAAGGGTCTTTGCCTCGTGCTTTGAACTACCACAGATTACAAGCCCCTTAGCCACAGGAGGAGAAATGTGGCATTAACTTAATGTCAGCATAAAGTGAAGCAAATTGTGCATGTGAATTGCACAAAAGAAGCAACATGGAGATTCCACGTAGGGTCTGGAAGGGTGGTGGCTGCTGTGGTTTCCCAAGGGTTAACAGCACTGCACTCTTGGGGTGCTCTACTCTCTGACTTGGAAGTTCAGGGTCAAAACCCTACACCAAATTCAGAAGTAAGATAGGAACACACATACGGACAAACTTTATTTAAAGGGGACCGATAGATGTGGCAAGCAATTGGCATTAGCTGGAGGTTACATAAAATTTGGCTAAGGTTTGTTTGTCTCGGTATCTCATTCTTCTAAAGGAGTCTTGTTGCAGAGTTCACTAGTGTGGTCCCAGCTGAGATCTTGGTGAATGAATTCAGTTTCAGTATTGGTGCTGGATGATGCCTCAGTGGTACTGTATTATGATTTTTATGGCGTTGCCACTGCTTTTGAAATTCTGTGGGACAACTTCTGGTGTCCTAAATATTTGAAAAATTTCCTGATTTGGGAAGGGAGAAGCAAATACACAGCTCTGTTTGGGCTCATTATGTTTTGAGAGTAAGCTTTACTTTGACCATACTTTGAGAGTATGTTTTACTGTTATGTGGATGTCTTTCTGGGTTTTTTT
>JAVSBS010007127.1:0-12475 GCA_033124195.1 Coracias cyanogaster | reverse complement strand
TTAGAGAGATGCTAGGAGAAAGGTTGGACTTGACCCTGGAGGTCCTTTCCAACCATAATGATTCTGTGATTCTGTGTGATTCTGTAAACAATGCACAAGCACTTTTTCTGGAGCAGTCACTCCAACTGGAGCAACCTTTCCTATAACCAGTTTTATTTTCTGCGCCAAGATGACGCCTAATACAGATTTTTTTCCCCTGCACCTTCCATGAGTTAAGAAAGTGAGATACATATTTTTAGAAATTTTAGTCATCACTTAGTACTGGCAGCATAAAAAAGTGAACAAATTTCACTCAAATCAAAGGGACTATCAGAACGCTTTTATTCCCACTGTATGAATGATAATATTTTTAAAGGAGCTGCTATGTAGCAGACATCAGCTATTGTTCTTTTACATACGCTTTATATAGTACAATATGAATTTCTAATTGAAAACTACTTGTTTCTGAGCCATCAGAGCTACAAGAACAGGTAGTGGCATATTTTGACACAAAGGGTGGAATTTATGTAACCAAATATAATACTGACCCTGCAGATGCTTGCATCTGCTCTAGTTATTGCCATCCTGCCTCCTTTGTAGCCAACAAACAGGCCCATTCAGGCCACACTCTTTTTTTAATCCTAAATCTGAAGTGGATGAAGGGAATCGTGCTGTAAAAGCAGATGCGTCTTTGCCCTTGGCCACCAGAGGAGCTGAATTTGGCAGCGAGGAATTTCACCTAGAACATCATTCTCTGTTGGGAGAGCTTGGCCCATCCCACCAAACCATGGCAGTTTTTTGTTTATAATGCAGGTGCTTACCATGAAAATACACTGGTAGAACTGAGCTGTGCCAGGTGCGATTTTTGCTGCTTTAGCTTTAGCAAGGTAGCTGAAGCAGTAATTTCTGCACGTGCACTGAAGATCCAGGAAGTTGTACTCCAGCACATGCTGAAGTCCAGGTTTCTCCCAACATTCTAAATAAGTACATCAGCATGGCCTGGTATTTACTGGAGTTTTCATTACTGGAGTTTTAGGCTATATCTTCACTGCTAAATAAGATGAGCTTTTGCTTTAGAAGTTGTTAATGAGCAAGGACAGTCTACCATCACACAGGTGAATTTTCAGGCCGTACCCTTCTTTCTGGGAAAAGAACTGTTTTTAACTAGAATTAATTAACTAACTCTATCTGAAATTTCTGTGAAGGGAAGTCAGTTTGCAGTTTTCATTGGCTAAGCAGATTGAGACAGAGAGTTTGCCTTGTCTAATTATCTTCCATGGTAAAGACCACTATTTCATGAGGGGAAGGTGCCTGTGTGCAGCTGGTTTGCAGAGCAGAGGTCTGGGTGGGATATGGCTGCTTTCTCCACTAGACAAAGGAACAAGATGTCGCTGTCATCAGGAAAACAATGATATGGCTATAAGGTATCAATACCTTGTATTACTGGCAAAGAATCCTTTCAGATTAACGGATAGGTGATCGTTCATTTCCATGGACAGTTGATGAGTATGGTAAGGTTTGAAAGGTGCCCGAATTCTATATCTTGACTTCCTATTGTTAAGAGGTTTTGAGAAAGTTTCTCTTCTCTGTATCTGAGTAAATCTCCTAAATCTACCCAGAGACACAAAATACATTTTACAAAATGCGCTGTTTGGTGTGGTTAAAAACTGTGCTTGTTTTCATATGCATTACTTGCCTTTTGCTGAGTTGGCTATCCAAAGGTACAGGGCTGTGATTTTACTTCCTGAGTCACTTCAGCCTTTCCTTTGCTCAAAGGGTGTTTTCTTCTCCTAATCCTTTTGTGCATGATGCTTTTCAGTGCATTGTGTTGTTATCTGTAGTGTTCATGCTTCAAAGCATACAAGTCTGGTGAAAAAAACCCAGTGTTAAATGTTAAAAACAAAATTACAGTTAATCTTAGTATTTCAGCTTCCCATATTGGCTGTTACCAGACAATAAAATCCCTCTTGTTCCTTTTGCCTACTCTGGCAAAGCGGGCTTTCATGTAACATCCAGAGCAGTAAATGGGTTAGACTTGCCTTCCAAAATCTGCAGCCTTGTAGGTGGATTCTTTCTGAAGACTTTGATCTTTGTGGACCAGCACTATGAGATGGTACAGTCTGTTCCTTACAGACAATTTGAGATAATAAATAATTCAAGGAGAGCTCAGGGCCTACAGCTATACGAACTTTCTGTATCCCACTGAAATCAGGGCTGCTGACTGGAAGAAAGTTTGCTTCCTTTGGCAGACCATCATGGCTTTGAATTGATGAAGGATTGCCTCCTCTGGACTAAATTTCTCCATATCCCCTGCCATGGCTGTGATGGCCAGCTAGCCAGCTGCTTCTCCCTCCCTTGTGCCCAAAACAGAGCTGGGAGAGCCACCTTGTGTGACTGTGATGCAGAGATAGGGCTGAAAGGGTACAAGAAGGGACTGAAGCAAATGACACGTCTAAGCTGTGAGCATGTAGCTTATAAAATTGGACCCAGCAGATAAATGTTGCACTCAGCAGCTGTGTATGCCCTGAAGAAAAGTGTGGCAGTGCAGGAAGAGCCAGAGGGCAAAGCCCTCATCTCTCTGCTAGCTTATATCTACTTGTAGCTATGGGTTGTACTGACAGGGAATGACAGAGAGATTAGTAATTGGGGTGTTCCTGAGAACAGACTTACGTGGCTGATCTGGGGTTTTTTTTTTAAATAAAGAAAAGTTATTTTTTACCTGCTTCCATGGTCAGTTTGGCAGCAACTGATAGTATTGGCTAAAGAAACCCATGAAGATTGAATCACAAATTTGCAATGAATGAGGAATAACTTAATAATGTTTGGTTCTTATATAATAAGGTTGAAAGTTCTTTACAGAAATGGTCACTTAAATCCATTTACAGATTTAAGACGCAGGGGAGTTAAGTGACTTTTGTTGAGCCCTTAAGATGTCCTAGAGGAAACCCACATCTCTAGTCTCTCAGGCCAGTATCCTGCTCACGTCGTTCTCCCTTACAGCCCATCATTATTTATCTGGCAATCTTAGCAGACCTCTTTACATTTCCTTGTACGTTACCATAAATATTGGGCTTTTTATTGTCCTTTCTTTACTGTTCCCTGTGCTGCTTTGGAGTCCAATTAAAACAGAGTTGAAAGTGACTTCTTGTGGCTTTCTAGATCATTGTCATCACCTCCCTGCCTTCCAAAGAGGGAACTGAAGGAAATGGCTTTAGATCCCCTATTCTTAGCAGCTATTGAAAAATGTCAGGAACACCACTGAGCTGTCTATGCTAACAGGCTTCTTACACCAGCCCACACATGGAGAAATTTTCAGTACTGTGATTTCTGTAAGTGTATAGCTGTTTAAGCAAATATCTCATCTGGTATGAAACTAACCTGGCCTGTGCAAAATGGCATTTAACAAAGGTAATAGTTGCAGCTATAACTGTGTTAATATTTCAGCTGAAAGCCTTCATTTTCCTAGAATTCAAGGCTGATGCAGCTAAATAGATAAATTAATAACCTTCCTTCACATAAACAAGGAATCTATTTTTAATGAAGGTGTATTTGTATTTTACCAGTACTTGGATTAAAAAAAAATTGACAGTATTTTATAAACACAACATTAACATTTATGCCATTGCCACTGACATAGGCAAGGCATAGTAAGAAAATCAACTATTTGTTTCCTTAATTAATTCACTTTTAGGATGGAGCTCTTCTGTTGTAAGTGGTGCATCACAGTTTAAGATAAGAAGTGAAAATAAGGAGATTGTAGGTATATATAGAAAGGATCTGAGCTGAATAATTGCACTTATTTGAGCTTGAAATCAGCCAAATACTGCTTTGCCTTACCTTCCTTGCTATGCTATGCTGTGCTATGCTATGCTAATTCTCAACAGCACAGCAACTTCTAGGAGTGAATTCTTTGACATGACTAATATGTAATATGCTTTTTCTGTTCCTTTCAGCTGTGGAAAATTTTCCAGGTGCTTTAATTTTGCACGGCTAAAGAAGATACATCGATATGCATGTGTGTGGCTCTTTCTGGAGGAGACAAGGTCAAAGAAATGTGCTCTGCCCTGGGAGTAGCGGGCAGAGAGGCTGGGGACTGCCTTTAGTTTACATGCAAGTGCACCTCAGTGTTTAGTGCTGTCTCCTGAACTTCGTGGGGTTTTTTCCCCTGTACAGAGAAATTTTTATTCTTACTTTGGTAAGTTTTATTGTGCTGCAGACACAAAGCATCAGCTGGAGACTTCATCTAGAAGGAGGTGCAGGTGGCATTGTGTCTTACAGACCTGTCTGGGATCCCAATTTCAGACGTATTACTCAGTGGAAGCTCAGGAGAGGCAGTGTGAGAGAGTGAGGGTCATTTGATTTGTTTCTTAGACCTAGTGTGGCTGAGGATATCCCAGACACGAAGCTTTTGTGCTAACTGGAATCTTCTGAGTCCTGAAGAGAGTCACATCCAATGTATTGGTTTTTAACAAACCTGATTAACAATATTGCTAATATTGTTATTATTATATCACAAACCAACATGGATGTCACAAAGCTGTGGAAGTGAATGGCCAGACTATAGCTTGCAGGGAATGGAATCTTCTAGCCAGCCACAGAAAATGAAGTGATGTGGAGCCTCTGATGCTTTCGTGTTTTCAGGAAGCAAAGTTTTCATTTTTTGCAGCACAATATGTTCATATTGAGTTTCTGGAAAATTTAGAGTAGAATTTATTTTAACTTTATCAAGAAATTTACTCTTGCTATCACATGGTTTTCACCACAGAGACTGGAAAAATATGAACTGGATGGAATAAAAAAAGTGAACAATCTCCCTTATATTTCATTGTGAAAGGTCTTTCTGTGAATCAAGTAACTTTACTACTTGGATGGAGGTAAACAACTGCTTAAAAGAAGTGTTAGTAGAAATCCACAAATAGCAGCCATGCCATTTTTCTTGGTAGAAGTGCTACTGCTGCAGTGCATGACAGTACTGAAGAATTTGGCACAGACTTTGTGTATCTGGAGGAGCGTATGTGGAAACATGCTGCAGAGAGCAAAGTGTCAAGCAGCACAGTCCAGCTCACTTTAAAGACTTCACATTTCCAATTACTGCAGTGAGTTAAAACCTCAGAGCTGAAAGTACTGCTCATGCAGGGCTCAGAATTGTTTCCTCTGAAAGATGAAAGGCAATGTTCAGGTTTCAGAAATTTCTTGAATTAGCTTAAGTAGTATTGAAAGCTGAAATTATGCATCTCCAAAAGGCTCTGCAGCAGTTAGTTAGATCAAATTCAGTCTTCTTGATAAAACTCAGCATCTAATTTTCACTGAGAGGGACAGATAGTAGAAATTGAAATATTTTGTTGTGATGAATCAATCTATCAGATTGTCTTCTTGTCTGTAGCAGAGTATTTTAAGTGCTTTTGTCCAGCCGTATATTCAGTGCTACAAGAGATAGATATTCCCTAAGTTTCTCTGACATGCTATTCCAGTGTAATAAGCTTTCCAATTAGTTAATACTTGCTAATATTCAGGCTTCATTTTTCTTTCCAGATCCATCTGGTGATAATCCCACCTTTATGACCTACAGCCCAAGGTTACTGAGAACTTCATTGCTATTAATAAAATAGCAACTGGTCAAAATGTAGAATTCCTGTCTGGGGGGCTTTTTTTTACTGTGGCATTTGACTTTGTTCTGAGCTTGAAACTACAGAAATTCTGGATATAGCTTGTTATATGTAACATAAGATAAAATATTAAATTGATTTTATATTGTTTTGAAACATTTTTTGTCTGTAAATCACATAGTTGTCCCTTAATGTTTTAGTGAAATGGTGCCATGCTCTGAATGAGAAAAAAGCATAAGTGCAGCATAGTATCAAGAGTTGCAATGGTTTTCAGTACTGATGTCTTGGAGCAAATTCCTCTGTATGAAAGCATTTGATCCTAGCACAGGATGTGGTATTAAATGAATGATATTTCATAAACGAATTTGGTTTCTTCCAAACATTTTTTTTTCTGGGAGAAGCCTGTCCCACAAGGTTTTGACTAGAACTTTTCACATCCAGAATTAAGATGCACATCTCTCCACTAAGCAAGGCAAGTGTAACCTGGCAGACCAGAAAAACTTTGTCCAGGTTTCTTCACCAGAAACTGTGAATTTGAAAACACTTCAGAAGCACTGTTTCTGCACGTTTTCTAGCTGTAGCTCTGAATCTGTAAGTAAACATAGAAGAAACTTGAAGCTAGCTGTGATTCCTCTCTAACTTACACTGCTGTTAATCAGTAATCACTGAAATCAATGCAGTTATAAACTGATGGTGGGTGTAGGAGCTCAGGAGCTGTATAATCTGTCTATGAAGTGAGAGAACAGCATCAGCATTTAAGTACTGATATGTGGTCTTTAAAGATTTCAAAAACTGCAAAGAAAATTACCAGTATCTGGAGACTTCCTCACTGGCCTAATAATATTTCTGCAGTTACATTCATATTAAAGGGAGAAGGGAATATTCACAGTCATTCCTATGAGAAGAGAAGCAAATCTGCCTCCCACTGCATTCATTTTCACAATGGATGTCAATAAGACCAGGATTGACACCCATAGACATTTGTGTGGAATACATCTACCTGTGAGGCCAGATTGACGTCGTGTGTAATAGATTCCCGAAGTCTCCTTTTAATTAATGAGTCCAACATTCATATGGAGATAATTGCATGTAACACATTATTTGTATTCCATTAAATTAGACTGAGCCGTTTTAATCTGAGAACAGGTTCCAAACATCTGCTTCTAGAAAACATTATTACTGCTTGTTTGTACAGGACTAACCATGCGCCAGCTGCTTTACAAGCAGATAGGTCCTGGCTCCAAAAAGTTTGAAAACTAAATAGCCTGCTTGGGGACTAAAGGGGATTACGGTGAATGAAAGGCAGTGGTGCTGTTGAGACAAAGAGCTTCCCTTGGTCCCATCAGATCCCTGATTTTTGCAGTGACAGTAAAAAACCTCATTCATTGAATATATACTCTCCCTACACAGGCTGAAGAATGCCAGGAGTATCCTCATCCAAATTCAGCCACTTGAAGGAGAATCAAAGCATATTTGGTCTCCTCTAATCACGGAGGAGAGACAGGCACTTCCAGGGGATGATCCATCCTACCCTGAAATAGGGAAGGAAAGGTAAGTTCAGGCTCCTTCTCTAGTCTTCTCTATTAGCATAGCAGGATCCTAATGACTAGTTCAGACTAGAGGCCTAACCTTCATATGGCTGAAGTTGGAGGAAACAAATCTGTAGTGGGTCTGGCTGAACCGGTTTTCCACATAGCAGCAGTGTTTTTGTGCTAGAAGGGTGTTGATATCACACCCGTGTTGTGACTACTGCTGAGCACAGCACCAAGGCTCTTCCCAACATTCACCCCCCCCAGGGGGATGGGGTGGGCAAGATCTTGGGAGGGGACACAACCAGGGCATCTGACCTGAACTGACCAAAGGGATATTCCATACCATATGATGTCAGCTCAGCTATAAAGCTGGAGAAAAGGAAGAGGAGGAAGGGGGGGCCGTTCCGTTGTCCTCCAGAGCAACCGCTACATGTCTTGGAGCCCTGCTTCCCAGGGAGCGGCCAAACATTGCTTACTGATGTAGAGAATAACTTTGTTTTCCTTTGCTTCTGCGTGTGGATTTGCTTGGCTTTGCTTCTATTATTATTAAACTGCTTTTTGTTTCTTATCTTATTTTCCTCCCCTTTCTTTTTGCTCTGCTGAGGAGGGAGAGGGGAAGGAAAGGCGGGGTGATAGAGTGGCTTGGTGGGCACCTGGTGCTCAGCCAAGGTTAACCCACGACAACCTGATGTATAAATTTAGCTCGTTCACACTGTGCATTTTTATCCAGGATTTTCTAAAATGCTTCTGGAAAAAGAGTAAATATTCTCAGTTAAGGTTTGGAGATGAACAAGTAGAGGTATAGAAAATCAAGCTACGGTTCTCATATATGCAAAGTCACTCTGCTGAGAACAAGAGGAGTGCTTGCAGAATCAAGTATTAGCATCAGCGCGTGACCTTAGGTGACTTTTTGCACAGGAGATTTCTGACACAGTTGGAAGTGGAAGTTAGGGTGCCTGTACTTTAACCAGAAGACAATCTCTCTCCAAATATGTAAGTGGAAGAATGTATAGTGTTTGTTTTCCATATGGAAGTAAAGGCAATTTAGTGTAACTAATATTCATCATTAAATAAAAAATAGGGTGATATGCACGTACACCTGTGTCCTGGGCACTTATAGACTTATATCTGAAGGTCTGTTCCTAGTTCGATGTATGTGACTGTGCAAGCACTTTCATTTTATTAAACTCAGTACCTTTAGCACTATCATTGGTGTTTTTTTGGATGTATCTCCCCTAGGGATGGTCTGCAGCACATATCTGGTGATCAGCCTTTGCTGTTACAGGCCAGACATTCTGCTGCTTTAGGACAGGATAGAATTAGCTTTTTGGATAACAGCTTTCTGAGAAAGCAAGGCAGATTTTACTGGTATCTGAGCATGCTATAAACATCCAGATTATCTTGGAATATCATAAGCAATGGGTTTGTGCTGTGTGTAGTAGGCAAACAGTTGCATAATTACTGCTTATATTTGTGTTAAGAAAATTTATTCATGATTAATGGTGCTTATCTTTGTGTTAGACACCTGCCAAACAATTTATAGCCACGCATATGATCTGCAATTGCTTTTTTTGTTGTTGCTCTTTAAAGTTTTGGGGATTATTCTAATTGCATAATGTATTTTAAATGGAGAGTGCTACTCAGGTATCCTTGTCAGCATTCCCTTCTCATACAAAAAAAGTAGGTCAGATTTACCCATGACAAGGGGAGGTCACAACTCCCAGTGAACTCAGCGGGAGTTTAATTGATGTATGACAAGACTGAAATAATGTCTCAGGTTTAGATCAGTTTAAGTTGATCTTTCTCTAAATTCACTAATAAATACTGTATAATTTCATGTTGCAGCAGAGCCAGATGGAACTTCCCTAAACCACAGAAATGGTTCAAAACAACTGAAGAAACCTCTTGTTCTGTGGAAACTTGCAAAAAGAGCAACTGATCCCTTCTCTACTGGTGCAATACCTGTAGAGTGGGTGGTCAAATTTGGACAATCAATCTTTTGTCTTTCACTGTTGGGTGCTTTTGAGGGTTCTAATGTGTCTTGTGGTCTGTCCCGGTGCCTATGACTTGGAAACATCTGCCTCTGAGTGCTCAGCAGTATGTGGAAAACAGGAAAAGTTTCCAAGAGTCTTTTTCCCCTCTCTAGCTAAGCAGGGATTAGACTGGAATTTGGTTGCTGGATTTTTCATTGAAATTGAAAAAGAAATTAAATTTTGAACACTTCAAAAATAAGATATTTATTAGTCAACTCTATGCTTACTTATTTATTTATAATATTTTGACAGTATACCTGAATGCCATGTTTTCAGCAGAAATGTAGGGTTCTAAATTAAGTCTGTTACTCAAAACTGGTTCTGTTCAATTCTGTCATTAAGAGAAGCTGGAGTGGATTAAATAATGTAAATGCGTTGTTATGATCATTAGAGAAGTTGCATGTGGCTTTTTAAAGACTGCCTGTATATTCTCAGCCATGACAGCCAATGTGTGATATACTTGCTTTTCTGAACAGGATCCATACAGACTAAACAAAATTAAAAGGATGCTTGTGACTAATCCTTCAAATGTACAAAAACAACACCTCATTATTTAATTTCATGAGAATGTATTACTGCAGACTATTAATCAGCTAGGCCTGTATTAAAGGATATTGAATAAATCCAGATAATCAGTTTTGGAAAAGCAAGGTATTTTTCAGAGTAAAACACATATCTTGAACGTATTTAAGCAATTGCATGAATTTAATCATGACTAGTCTCAGTGAAGTCAATTTTTAAAATGGAAATTTCTTTTTTTTTTCCCCTTCCATTTTTCTCTGTATTTGCCAATTTACAGCTAGCCATGTTGACACATTTGGGAGCTGAGATATACTGTAACTAAATTTGATAGGAAGTGTTGGTGGCCTTCATAATGTAATTTATTCTTGTTTCTGTAGATAGCATATGTTGCCCGTGCAATAATTTTTTATCGTATCAGGACAGAACAGCTACCGTTCCAAATTGTGTTATACAAACCTAGATATACAGACAAATTTTTATT
Organism: Coracias cyanogaster; assembly: GCA_033124195.1. Classification (NCBI taxonomy): domain Eukaryota; kingdom Metazoa; phylum Chordata; class Aves; order Coraciiformes; family Coraciidae; genus Coracias; species Coracias cyanogaster. The sequence goes on along the minus strand of JAVSBS010007127.1, from coordinate 2,322 downwards.
GTGCTTTGCTGTGGTGTGTATCAGTGGACTCTGCTGAGCTCTGCTGGGGTGGGTGAGATTAGAATCAGTGTCATGGTGTCTAATTTATTTCTAATTTTTTCTGACTTAATGTAATCTTGGTTCTTGCTCCATGGGGAGCAGCAGTCAGTTATCTTTGTAGTGCTACCCAAAGAATGAACATATGTGAAACCCCCTGTTTTGGGCAGGAGACTGCTACTCCCAGGGATTTACTGCTGTTTACTGACCCTTTGAATGCTGAGATGAAGGTGGTGTGTTGAGAAAGCAGCTGATGAGTGCTACTGGTGTATCATTAAAAATCTCAGCATCTTTATTAGCTGTTAGCTGAGATTTTCTTGGATTTGCCCATTTTATGCCCCTACCTGTTTAAGATGTGTTGTTTTTATGGCATTCTTGAGGAGCTGGAGAGCTGCCCTGCAATTCAGATGAGTGTTGTCTGCACGGGGCTGGGCATGCTGGCTCCCTTCCAGTACTTAAATCTGAGCATCTGAATAATTTCTTTCCTTGTTTTGCATTTTTGCCTGTGAACAGTGTTGGAGCCAATGTCACTAATTCCTTCTCTTTCTCTTGACAGAAAGTCGTTGACTCCATTTTCTGGTTGTCCTAGATGGTAACTGCAATGCTGAAGAAACTGGGCGAGCCGCTCCTCCTCAGCTCTTCTGTGTGAGGTGAGCAGTCACCTAGATGGGCAAAGCAGCTTAATTGTAGGATGTTCTTAAAAGTCTTTTCCAGCCTAAACAATTCTATGATTTCATGTTTGAGCGCCCTTCTTCCCTCACCCTGAGACCTTCCCTACTGCATCCATTTCTGAAAGATGCTTAAGATTTCTGAGTTTCACTTGAGCTTCATATAAGGCCACTTGTGGTCTGTGTTACATTGTCCAGGTGTTGGGACTCAGCAGGTTGCCTTCTGAATTAAATGTGAATTCTGAATTAAATTAACCTGGAAGACATGAGCAAAGCAATAAATCTGGTCTCTTGCTTGCAGCTTGACAGTTTTTCAGGTCATACCTGAAATGCTGCTCATCTGAAAGGCAAGAATGAACTAAACCAGATAACAGTTATAACATTGTATCTTCCCCTGCAGTTAGTCAATATCTGATTAAATATAATTGCATGAATTTATCATGATAGAAACTGTTTCAAAGTAATTTAAATACAGCTTGAAATTAAAAGTTTTACTGTATAGTCAATAGGTACTATTTTCAGGTTTATCTTCAGTTTCTTATCAAGAACGATGCTGTGTATTATGTATTATGACAATGTTGCTTTTCATAAGGTTAGGAATGTAATGGAATTTTCTGGACTAAACTTCTAATAACTGATAATTTTAATGAAAATCAGCAAGATTATGCCAATGAAGATATCTTGAAAACGGGTGTTATCGTTCTCCTAACGCTAATATGGATGTGACATTTTTTACCTATAAAAGTAGGATTAATCACTAATAAGTAGAACTATATTGAGAATTTAAACATGGTATAAATACAGAAGTTACTAGGTAAGAAAAAAAAATGTAAATTTACTTCAGAAGCTGTCTCTTTGATGTGGCTTGTACCATGAACATTTTTTGAGACTTCAAAACTGTTACCACTTGAATGTGGACAAATCCAAAATAACTTGAAACTCCTGTAAAATCTGCCTAAAAAGATGGCTGGTTGGTCATCTTCTGGGATGATAAAAACACATTTGAATTACTGGCTGAATTAGAATTTTGTTATATGCCTTTGTTAATCTCTCTCTTTTTTTTTTTTTGAGTTTTTTCATGATCTATAAACAATCTATAAACAATGTGGATGTTTGCTGAAGCAGACATTTAGAAGTTGGCCTCCTGCTTTCTATGGGAGACCCAGACAGGCATTCTTCTTTGCTTGCAATGCTACACAGGGGTAATTTTAATGAGATGTATGGTGTAAATCTGCTCCAGCAATGGGACTTGATCCATTCCTGTCTCAATCACAACATGGCTCTGGAATTCATCTGAAGTTTTGGAGAGCTGAAGTGCTGGGGCCTGAGTTGTGGGCCCAAGTTGGAATTGACCTGTGGATGAGTCACAACGTAGCAGAATATTTCGGTTTTCCTATTGGCTTCATGTTCCAGAGGCAGAACCTGGCCCACCTGTGTCTCTGTGTCTCCACCCTCACCCAGGTGGTTGTAGTTGGGGTGGTGGGTGAGGCCAAGATTATATCAACCAGGAGCTGATCAGTTGGAGGAACTTCTTGTTGGGCGTGGCTTCTGTTGGGGCTGGTTGCACCTTGCTGAGCTCTCTCAGTGGTGTCCTTCCATGTGAAGGGCCACTGAGGGA
>JAVSBS010007126.1:0-37009 GCA_033124195.1 Coracias cyanogaster | reverse complement strand
ACAAAAGCAAAGAGGAAAAGAAAACTGTAACCATAATATATCTTGCATAAGAAGGTGTATGTTAGCTAAGCAGCCATGACAAGAAAACAGATTAAGGTATCTAACAATGCAGCACATACTTTAAAAAAAGCCCTGGAACACAGTTATGAATCTTAGCTGATTTTAAGCATTAATTTGAGCTATTGGGCATAGTTTCTCTGATTTAATCAACTACATTAAGTAAAAAGTCTTTAATTTCTTTTTTTTTCCCCCCCTAGATATGTGGTTTGGTTTTTTTGGTGTTGTTTGTTTATTGTTTTTCCCATTGCACTGAATTTATCTAAGACAGTTTTACCTTTAAATATGTAATTACTTTCCTTTACCTACTGCTGCTGAGCTTTCTTTAGGGGAAAGGTATCAGAAGAACAGTTATCCACATCTCAGATGAAGTGGAAAATTTAGTTGTAAGTGGCATTTACTGCTCTCTTCAGCAGCAATAATCCAACCATTGAAATGTTACTAAGATTACTTCTTTTGACCCTTTTTAACAAGATCACAGCTTTCAGCATTTCAAGTGCCCTTATCAGCCAGACCCAGCAGTGGCTTCAGGAAAAGCATTACCTGATGTGGAAAACTTTAAGGTGTCAGAGAGAGTCAATCAGCCCCAGTACGAAGCAATTCTTATCAGAAATCCTGTTGCTCTTTACTTTGTACAATTGTTCCCTTCCTTATTGACATTGGGGCTGTAAGGCTGGTTGAAGAAAGAATTTTGTGAGTAATGTACAGGCTTTTTCTCAACATAAGTGTTTTTTATGAAACATCAACTTATTAAGGCTGTTACTACAGTGTGTGTGTTGGAGGTGATGCAAGTGAAAAGCCTTCAGAAATGTGGTCTACAAAACACTAGGCAACCTTTAAGGCAGTCAGAGTGAAAATCAGCAAGTCCTATCAGCATGGTCTGTACAAGATTTGTACTGTGGCACCAAAGTCACAGAAAGTTTCCTGTCTTATCTTCTGAATTGCAGTACATCTCTATATTCAGGGGAAGGATAAGTTGATGTGATCTACAGCAGCACGTGAAGGTACTCCATGATGGAAGACAACATTTGCCAACGTAAAAAATTAAGGGTTGGAGAAGAAGCACAATTAGCTCTTTGGGATAATTGGGCAACACTTTCAAAGTACAAATTTTTGGGGTTTTTTTGGACTTCCAAAGCTAGTAATAAATAAAAAGAGGACTTAGGGAAATTTAACTTGAATTTTCTTTTCTATAAGGATATCAAAGGAACTGCCCACTCTTTTTTGTGATGTTGGGAAAAGAAAGGAAGCAGAAGTGATTAGTTTCATCTGTCTTCTTCATCTTTTTCTGACTGTCACTACCATATTTGCTTTCAGTGCCATATATCTTGAACTTTCACATGGATTAAATTATTTTAGACTCCATTGCAAAATATTTCAAGATCCAGTGCCAGAAAAATATTAAAGAAAAAATGAATTATCCTTATTTATACTTATGTGATAATTATTGCTCATTAAGTTGTTGATTACTTAGAAATGCACAATCAGCTATTATTAGAGGATTTTTAAAAATTTAAACAATAATAAGCAAATTCACATCTAACTGAAGTATTCTTGCATTGTGTGCATAGTCCACTTGTATGTTTCTTGTGAGTAACGTAAACTCGTATGAGTAAGTTTTGTAGCATGAAAAAGTATTATTATTGAAGTCTATTAAATGCAGTGATTTTGTGAGTATCTCATATATCCTCCATCCTTTGAAGCTTCTTGACACATTGAGAATGCCATTTTACATAAAAGGCAAGCAGTAATCAATGGAATTGATGCACAAAACATGCAGTAAAGCTGAAAAGCCTGGGGAGGTCAAACTTAAGGCCTGTCAGCCTACAAGAATCACTGCTGTGAAGATCCACTAGAAAGCTATGCTGGAAATGTCATATTCAACTAACTTTGATTCTTGGGACTGAGTGCCTATATTTTCTAGCTTTGCAGAAGAAGATGTAGGCATCCTGGTGGGCACCAAGTGAAGCATCAGCCAAAAATGTGCCTTTGTGACAAAGAATTCTGTTCTGTAGGGTGAACCTGGTATTGCAAGCCTGCATGCCAGAATTGTATATGACTTTCTGTTTTCCTGAATCTATCTGTAGAGTTAACAAGAGCTCAATAGAGCAACATTCAAAGGATATGCTTACACATTCAATAAAGATAAATATCTCTTCAATATGCCTAGAATAGTTTAATGAGTGTCCTGAAAACCTTATGCAAGATGAAAATTGATTGGATGTGGTTCTTGTTTAGGACAAGCCATGAACTCACTGATATTTGTTGGATGTCAACTGTGCAAAATGCTTCTGAGAAGTTTTCAACTCTAAAACATCTTTAGTGAAATTAAAAGCCTACCTAAGTCAATAAAAAGCTTTGATATCCTTCTGGTGTTAAAAAATATTAGCGAGCGTACAAATTTTGTGAAAGGTATGACACATTAGTATCCACTGCTCCCCTCCTTCAAAGAATTCATGTCCTATTGAATGTTAGATGAGTTTATGACACCATTCAAAGACAAAGAAAAAGGAAGGGACCTGAAGTGCCTTCAAGTTCTGTTGTGGAGGCATCCACAAAACAGACAAAAACAGCTACTCAAAATGCAGATTCATCGTAAACAAAATTACTTCACAGTCCTTTTGACAAAACTAAATTACAAGTTCTGGTGTCAGTTGGGAATACACTGCTACATAACTAATTCCTAACTTTAAGGAATACTCTTTTTAGAAAGATGAACCAAAATGTGCACATGTTCTGTCGTAAAGGGAAAATGTCTCACAAAAGGGGTACCCAAAATGGATCTCTCATCCCAAGGGGGAGAGGTTTCACTCAAGGATATAACAAAAAGAAATATTCACTCACTGAAGTGAGGGTGAGGCTCACTCAATCTATGGAAGTATCCTTGGACAGTGTCCTGTATATCCAAGGGGAGGATTCATGACTACAAGTCCCACTTGCCCCAAAGGAACCAATTCAAAATCAGCAATCTGGCAAGACTCCATTTACACCCTAGTTGAGTGTGCACTGTGGTCATTCTAATCAGTTGCATCCAGCCCACGACAAGGGCAGGCTAAGGTCCTGGACCCTGAGGCAATAGTAATTTCCATGAGGCATTGTTTAATAGCTGGAAGGCACTGATTTTTATCAGGTCTCTGGCAAGCCCTGGAGTTTATTCAATTTTTTATCAGGGTGGATGCACCTGCCACAAATTTCACTTGTAGTAGGAATTAAAGCGTTTTCTTGGGAAGGGGAATTAGCAATCCCCACCCAGGCTTTCCTATACAGTGCCAGAGGAAAGGTATGATTCCAAACTCATGCTTTTCAGAAGACAGAAATTTTACTAATGCTCTCTGATGGAAGCAGGCTTTTAACTTTGAAGTAGCTTAGTCCTCTCAAGATTCATAAACATCCCTCTTCTGAAATTAAAAAGGAAAAGAAAAGAAGAAAGATAGTATTTTCCTGCAGAAGATACCTAGATGAGAAAATAACTCTCTGCCTTTTAGTTAAGTATTTAAAATAGTCTTCTAGAAATGGAAAAGCTTAATTTCTGTTTTTCTTTCTGTCTAAGCTATATCCAACCTATCCTTTTTAAGTAAATGCACTAACAATTAGAGTATAATATACTTGAAGGCATAGTCTTCCCATTTGTCTCCTGTTGAAAAAATCCTGTAAAAATATATAGAAGAATAAATAAATCAACAAATAATAACCTTCAGCTACTCATAGGTTTAAGAACAGACAGCCAATCTTCTGTACTAAATGATTAGTGTTATGGTTTCCTACAGTCTCAGATGATGAATATTTATTAACTTACAAAAACTGAAACTTCTTCCATAAATTGTAGGAAAGTTTGATATCTGAATGACTGGTCTTAAGTGACTCAAGCTATTTGAGTGCAAGCACTTTCAGGCATGGCTCAGGATTGTATTTGCCTAGTTTCATCTGGTCCAATATCCCTGCTGGAGCAGGATCTCCTAGATCAGGTCACACAGGAATGCATCCAGGTGGGTTTTGAATGTCTCCAGAGAAGGAGACTCCACAACCTCTCTGGGCAGCTTGTTCCAGTGCTCTGCCACCCTCCCAGTGAAAAGGTTTTTCCTTATGTTTATGTGGAACCTCCTATGCTCCAGCTTTCTCCCATTACCCCTTGTCCTATCATTGGACATCACAGAGAAGAGCCTGGCTCCATCCTCCTGACATTCTTCCTTTACATATTTATAAACATTAATGAGGTCACCCCTCAGTCTCCTCTTCTCCAAGCTAAAGAGACCCAGCTCCCTCAGCCTTTCCTCGTAAGAGAGATGTTCCACTCCCTTAATCATCTTTGTGGCTCTGTGCTGGACTCCCTCAAGCAGTTCCCTGTCCTTTTTGAATGAGGGGCCCAGAGCTGGATACAGTATTCCAGAAGTGGTCTCACCAGGGCAGAGTAGAGGAGGGGGAGAACCTCTCTGGACCTACTAACCACACCTCTTCTAATAAACCCCAGGCTGCCATTGGCCTTCTTGGCCACAAGGGTGCATTGCTGGGTCATGGTCATCCTGCTGTCCACCAGGACACCCAGGTCCCTTTGCCCTACGCTGCTTCCAACAGGTCAGTCCCCAGCCTATACTGGTACTTGATGCAAGATTCCCAGATGCAAGATCTGTTTAATTAGCACTAGAGCAAAGCCTGAAGGTAGCACATAGCCTTACAAGTAGTTAAAAATCAATGAAGGATGCAGGATTTCTCCAGAAACGCTGCTAATTCTCGTAGTATTTTAAGAGGTACAAGGAACTTCTTGCTTGGTAAAGGAACAAGTGAGATAGATTACTCTGAATGTAGTTTACTAATAGGGTAGACTGGGGCAGTTGCAGTTAATTTTCATTTCAGTTCTAGTATATTAAAGTGTTACAGTGAATTTATTTGTATAACTTGATTCAGAATTCTTAATTTACACGTAAAACTTGACTGTTTTCTTTTTTGCTGCTTTTTATAACAAGAAAGGAATTGTGTATTTCCCATGAAATAAAAAATGTGGTTCTTGCTTTCCTCTATTTTTAACATCATTTCTTTGAAGAACTTGTGCAGGGAAATCTGTTAATTGAAAATACTGACAGGATCCCCAGAAGGCAAAAATCCAACTAAAAATTAGTCTAAAGTTTTATTGAAATATCAGAAGTTCTTGGAACTAATTAACTTCTCTTTGTTGAATGCATGCTAATGAAATGAAAGTGTTCCATTCACCACTTCAACATAGCTGAATAGTTTTCTGATAGATTTTTTTCTGAGTAACTTATCATATGAGTATCTTGCCAGCCTCACTCTGCCTGAATAGAGCTACAGACTAGTAGCAGCAGTTAAGGATATATGAACTAAAAAAAGTACAACATTCCAATCAAGATGTGCATATTCCACTGTCTGCCTTCTTTCTCCGCTTCCTTTTATTTTTTTTTTCTTTTTTTTTCCTCTGGCCAGGGGGCAGGTGTTTGTGTTTTTGAAGGACTGAAGGTCTTTTGTAGCTAACAGCTCAGTTTGAAAAACAGTCTGCTTAGTAGGTGCTGACGACATGAGTCCCAATGTACTCTGCGCACAGAGTAGCTTACTGCTGCACAAAACCTGAACTGTAAGCCTCCTTGCTGCGCATTGTGCTGACCTCAGGCCCAGAGTATAAATTAGCATCTGTCACCTAGCCACGGCACCCCAAATTAAACCAAGTGTCAGATCAGTTGCTAATTTTTAAGCCAATATAAGGAGGTTTTTACATTTACTCTATGATACCAGCAAGGGTGGTATGATATTAGGATTTTTTCGTTTTGTTGTTTGTTTTTTTTTTCCAAATCTCATGTCCTAAAAAACATTTTTTTCTGTCCATGCTACTGGCTGTAGAGTAGCTCAAGCGTAGCTGGGGTCCTAACACTGAGATGATCCCAGACACTCTGCAGAACTGCTGCAGATGGTCTCAAAAATCCCACAACTCAGGTCAGGCTCGGCCAAACCCCCTAAACAGAGCTTGAGCCACATGCAGTGACTCAGTGTACCTGGGCTAACCCTCTCCAAAAAGCTCCCAAACATGGGTCATGGTGGTGATTTTTGGCACAATTTTGAGCATTCTTGGTGTACCTAAAGGGTCGGGCTTGGTTTTGGGCGCAGAAAGAGTAATGTGTACCTGATGGAGCAGAATGCAGAATAACAGCCAGTGGTCATGTCGGATATTTTGAGCCACACTGTTACATTCCATAATAAGAATTTGGAGGATTATTTTGTGTCTGGTTCTAATAGAGCCCTAGGCCATTTAATATTATCCATCATCGTCTGGAAAGGATTATGTTACTTACACACAAAGTAAACATCCATCAGTTTATCTCAGGGATCCAGTGAACTTAAACTGTTTATGAAAGATATTGTATTTGCAGCTGAAATCAAATAATGTATCTCTGTGTAGGTTACACCTACTTCACTTTTCATGAAGTTCACCCCACAATAAAACAAGTTCATTAACCAAGTGACTATTTAAATATTAGTTTAAATGTTAAATAAATAGTTTGCATTTTGTGAGTTTAATGCTTTTGGCCTTCCAGTGCAGTGTTACTTGTTACATATTTATTATGCTTCAGTCTAGTTTCCTGGCAAAAATAGTCTATTAGCTTCACTGATCTCCGGCATTTCTTCCCATCAAGTATGAGCTCACAGTACAGATATGAACATTTCAGCTCAAGGAAAAAAAAGTAATCAACAAAAAACTCCAAACAATAAAAATAACCCCAAAACCAACGAAACAGAAAAAAATCCAACCCCTTGAGTAACACTTTCTTTGCAAATGCTAACCAGTGAAGATCATTTAGGAGTAGTTGTTGATTAATAATTTTAAAAATACACTGAGATAACTGGGATGCAGGCTACGTTTATACTGCATTTGACTGCTGGCCTAGTCTCAGCCTGTCTGTAGAGTAGTGAGGTACATATTGATGATAAATTGGACCTCAAATAAACCAAACCCAAGAAAGCTGCTTGTTTTAGCAATATTAAGCATAGGAACAGCCACAGCTTGTATGCCAAGCAGCCTGCAGTCTAGCTCAGACAAGTCTCAATCAGACAAAGGACAGGAAGAAGCAAGATGGAAGTGACTCATCTGAGGTTATATGGCAAAGATAAAAAATACAGGTCTTTTCAATCCCCTTTCTCAGGTCACCAAGCCCCACTGCCCTTCTCAATGGAAATATGTTCTGGTCTTTCTATTTGATAATGTCCTTTTGGAGCACAGGATGATGTCAGCTGATTAATGTTGCAGACAGGAGATTGCAAGATCACCCAAGGTTAATATGATAAACAATTAGAAAATGTAGGATGCAGCAGAAATCATATTGTCTGACAACTCTCTAATTGTAATGGTGGCGTAACTCTGAAACATCCCCCCTCTCCAAATGCATGCAGTCTGCCTCAGCATCAATAATAATTCACATCTCAGTGCTGTCAAAGATAAATACTGCTGATGTCAAGGCCACCGAAATCATCCTGAACCAGTAATTACAGCCATCAGCGAGAGAGAGAGTGGTAGAGGAGACAACACCCAGAAAGCAGTTCTTAGCTTGCATTTACCACCAAAGCCCTCTGTGACTTTCAGTTAAGTCATTCCTGAAAGAAAATACCATAACGCCTACAGCTGAGTCCCTAACCCTGCATCCTAACAAGAATTTTGTGTTAGAGGCTCTGGGAGGTCACAGATCTCAAAGAAGTTAGCAAGACTGAATTTTATCCAGTCAAAAATACGGATGTGAGCACTTTAGCAAGTCGAGTTGCTCCATCATAGAATCATAGACTCATCATGGTTGGAAAGGACCACCAGGATCATCAAGTCCAAAATTCATCCTAACATCTCTCTAGCCACTAGGCCATAGCCTCAAGTGCTACACCTACTCATTTTTTAAACACCTTCAGAGACGGTGACTCCACCACCTCCCTGCGCAGTCTGTTCCAGTGCCCAAGCACTGTCTCAGTAAAGAATTTCTTCCTGATATCTAATATCTCCGCTTGAATAGTGTTTTGAAGGAAGCAAGAAGGGCCTGAAAGACTGTCAGTACACATAAGAAAGTGAGATTGGAGAATGGAAACCATCAGAAAAATGGCCTTAGGGTGTGTAACACAGAGTGTATTGACACAGGGAAAAAGGAACTGAATGGACTTTACAGTAATGGGTACAAAGATGTTCACAGAATACAGGTGTAGATTGGTGCAGTGGTACAGGAATGTACAGCATCAACTTCTTTGTTTTCAATTCACTTTAGATCTATTAAGTCAGTGTCATTACTGTGCAGTTTTAGCGGTGTATGGGTTTATACTACATCCAATGTGATCTGAATATAGTCTTACAATGTCCTTGTTTGGTAAATCTGCATTACAAATGACATGACATGAGTAAAAGAGAATGAGAAACAGCTTTCTCAGAAAGTTGAAGAAAGTAAACACTGTCCAGGTTAGTTACCTAGAATGCTTACTTTTATGTATTTAATATTTCTTAAACAATTTTCTAAGATTAATGTTCAGAAATAAAAAACTATTCAAAAGCTGAAATAGAAAAATTAGTTCAGTGTTTGTTGAAATTAAGCTTGTTTTAATTAGAAGTTTAATATTAGGAGTGTTTTGATGGGCCCAGCCTAATTTCTTAATAAATTATTCATGCAAAAGATGCATCATGTCAAAATTCAAAGACAACAATATCCTAGGTTAAAGGAGGCAGTGGTGTCATGTCAAACCTGAAAAGTATAGGATAGATTCAGAGAAATCTCACGCTTTAAAAGCCTGAGTTCCTGTGAACTTACCTGACATTAATCTAGAGTAAATATGAACAATGAAATCTGCTGATTTCAGATTATACTATTTAAATATCCTTACAGAAAAAAATTACTAAATTACCAAAATAGAGCAAAACCTCACACATCTTAATAAATGAAAATTGATTTTATATATATTTTCCTCAGTTCCCTTGAAGATCTGCACAGCTCAAAGTATCACTCTCGTTTCTTTGAGAAAACACAGAAGGTTGCAAATGGTTACCTGACAATAGCTCTTAGATTTATATATTATCACAGATGTTTCACCAGGGAGTGATGGGAGAAGTTTTTAGCAAGATGGCACCATTTCATCCTAGAAAAGTGTTGATTACCTATTAAAATTTTGGAATAAGTGCACATTGATTGTACACATACAAAGCATCAGCAGGATTTTTTCCAACAGGAAAGAACCTAAGTTTAGAACAATTTTTAAACAGATTGCTACTAAATTGAAGTGTAAAACAGACAGAATTTAGTCAAATCTTTGGTGCCTGTTTCACATTTAATTTAAACTAGAAATTGATGGCTTGCTGCCAGACTGGTTTCAAATACTTCTATGATAATGGTAAAAAGTAATGACAAGAGAGATCCTTTGGGTTAAAAAATTAATTGTTTCAGACAAGCTGTCAAGTTGTTAACACTAACATGCCCTAAATCTAAAACTTTTTATAGCCAGAGACCAAGATTCACAGTTGATTGTACCTGACTAAGAGGTTTACAATTCTGTAATCATTTTTGGCACTGGAAATATGCCTGCAAGGTTCAAACACTTTAGAGAAAAATTGCCTGGCAGATTCTCTGCAGGCTTGTTTGATTATAAGATCAGAGTGAATTGACTGGAGATCTTAACAGCAGTTTCAGGTCCTTGCTTTAGAAACTTTGAGAACATACTGTGAAAGACCACGAAAACTTATGAGCAAGTGGTAAAACATCACTGACAACATCCTTCTTATCCAGGATGTTGTGTTGCATCATAAAGACCATTTTGCTTGAGTCCTCATTGACCTATGAGAGTCATATGTTTTCACACATAGAACTCCACACAACAAACCAAAGTAGCTTCAATTTTTCTCAAGTATGAAAAATAGGACAAGTTTATCAAGAGATAAGGTGTTATTTAAAGCTAAGGAAATAAATAAGACTATGAGCTGTTCTATGTCTTTAATTTCTACTTAGACCTGGAACAAAAGGATTTTAGGTTTCAGTCTTTTAAAATCTCTTACCAACATTTCAATCTTACTCTGAAGCCTTTGTTATGTATCGAGACAGAAAGAATGAACACATACTCAGGGTAGTAGTTGTCTACTTTGCTTCATAGCCTGTGCCATCTCCCCCTACCTAGGTGTAGGAGAGAAAGAGAAAGCCAACTTGCCATCCCAAATCAGTACTACATCACTTGCTATCAAGGTTGCAGATAACCCCATTAGATGAAATACCTTTCTTTAGCCCAGTAAAAAAGATTTCACCAAAGGATTCTTTTTCCTTTTAACACAACTTATTTTAGAACCTAAGGACAAGCTATTTTTTTCTATATGAGGCTTAAAGAAAAGGTTTATATGATGGTTATAAGAAAAACAAGAAACAAAAACAACCAAAAACAACAACAGAGCAAAACACAGTAAGATTCCTCCAAAGATTGATAACATTTGTTTTTTGTAATCCTTATTATTTTAAAAAACTCTTGTTGACCTCAAATTTGAACAAAGCACTTTCATTTTGGCAGTAGACTAAGGATAAATAATCTTTAAAGTATTTAAATTAAAATAACACAAATTATCCTGACATTTCATATAATGGAAAAGCTCACATAATGAAAGCTTCCGGTACTCTATCAGGGATTAGCATAATGAGTAATATGGTCTATCCCAGGACCCTGATCCACTGGAGAAAAAATGGAGCATGCACAACAGGAACAAATATTCCCCTGCAGCTTTGCAGCAGTATGCACACAGGAAACCAATGTCAACCCAAAATAAAATGTCTGGTATGTACTTTACATCTGTAAACTTTCAGTAACGTCCACCTTCTTAGGTATTTTAGATAGGTAGACATAGGCAGAAAAATGTTGGGTTTTGACAGAGCTTATAAGGAAACAGGATCATGTTAGCTGTCCTCTCCTTTGAACAAAGCCCAAACTATCTGCTCAGAATCTGTTCCTGACCCCACAGAGGTCGCACACAAAGTTGCACAGGAGCTGAGAAAGGCTCTGGCAGTGAATGCTAAAGCCACAGCTTTTATTTTGTTCTCTTGTATGAGAATTCCCCATGACCACAAGAAATCTAACTTGATAAGGATAAAAGATTAATGTCACCATAGCAGTGCCTTCCATGCCATGGTCAGCTCCTGGATCACCTTCCCTGCTCCCAGAGAGGGAGGCAAAGCCGAACTGGAGGTCAGAGGGAGGTTTAATGGTAGTACCTAAAGGTATTTAGGGGCTCTGGAGAGCTGGCCCACTTCAGTGGTGCTGCCTCAATGCTCCATTTGTTGACAAATAATCAGGGTGAGATCAAAGGGCTTTGCAACCAGGAGGTGGATTTTCCACATGGAAGAGGGACTACATTCAGATACAAGTGTGAACATCATAGATGAAGAGATATTGATAGCTTAAAGACATTAAAGTATTGTGTCACTGAGAAATGAGGAACTGAAAACACTGATCTCTACAAACATGGTAAACCAGAGATCAGATCTGTGAACTGCTTGGTGGTAGATCTCATGAAACATCTAGAAAAGTTCTGCTGAATGTTTCAGAGGAGGGACTTTTTTATCTTATGTGTATGTGAAAAGGACTAAAGAAAAGAAAAAGGGAAAGGCATGTTAAAGGGAAAAAAGTTAAGACATGGAAGCAACTTTCTCTTAAAAGCCTGCTCTTCTTTTATGAGTATATGTGAATGTGGTAACATGAAGATTAAATAAATAAATAAAATTAATAACTGGAAACCTCTAAACCAAAGATGAGCCAACAACAGATTGATGGAATCATATCACACAAGCCAAAGAGGAAAGCAAACAGCTGGCACTAAACTTTGGGAGAAGGAATGTTTGCAACTGCCAACGTGCTGGACTAAGCACAAGGGAAAAAAAAAAAAGTAAAGATCTAGGAGAAGCCTTCATTTCCATAACTTTTGTGGTGGAACTATTCCCTCTGTGGGCTGGTTATTTTCCAGCTCAGTAAGGATGTACAAACTCCTCAGGGCCATGAGACAGCCTTTAAGGAAACCATGAAAGGCTCATGAAAGAAACAATTTTTTCTGTTGATTATATTCACTAAATAAGGGTTTGAACTTGTGCTGGAAATCAAAGAATATAGAAAATGACTGCTCTAGTTATTTACAGCTCTATCTTTAGCATTCTTACTAACCACTGTAAGAACTCAAATACTGATCTAGTCCATTAAGGTAACTTTTATGCATCTCTTCAGCTCTGAATGGTGCAAAGCACAGACTGTCAGCCAAAGGAAAAGCAGTCCCCCATGTCAGCATTGAGAGCTGTCCAAACCACTAAACCACCTCCTTTGGGCACTGTTTCATTGCGTCCTCCTATTTTATCTCCAGGTTCCTCTCTGCAGAAATAAGAACGCAAAGAAAAGGTTTGCTCTTCTGCCAAAGTCCATGCAGAAAGTAATAATAATAAAAAGATAGTAAAAAGGAAGGTAATAATATTTTGTTTCCATGTCTGCAGATCATCAAATAATGTCAGCTCAAGATATCAAATACAGGACACACATGTGAATAATAATCTGATTTCAAAATAACACTTATACTCAGGGACCTGCGTGTGCTGTGCAGTGCTGCTGCAAGTACTCGCATTCTTCTGCTACCTACAAACTGCTACTTTGAGGGAAGAAAGTGTGCCTGCCCTCTCTACTCTGATAATTTGGTACAAAAGAAAACAACACTTACTATACCTGAAGTAGTTGTTCCACAAATTGACTGCATTGTTTCAGCAAAATAAAATTAAAAATCCTTTAATAAAAACTAAAAGCAGCCCTTCCATTCCAATGAAATATGTTTATTGCCTTATATTTCTAGTCAAGCTAAAGTTTTACTTTTGTAACTGAGAGGGTCATTCAAGAGTAAGAAAAAGCCTCAGTAATCCAGGCAGTATTAGGAAACAGTATTCAACTGTTTCATGATCAGTTTACAAACCATAACTGGTAAGTACATGCCCTTTCCTTTAATAAAAGGAGCTGAGTTTCCTGATTAACATTTCTTCTATTTATTGTAGTTTTGCTTTTAAAATATGTTTAAATTTCAATAAGTATTTAAAGACAGTAAATAAAATTTGGACTGCTTTTAAGTCACCACGCTATACCCCATTTCACCCCTTCTCTGTACATTGAAATGAAGCCCAGGATTTTAAATTAAATTTGTCTACACTTGAAATGACTGTTTATCAGTGAGAAAGGAGGGGAGGGGGGAAAAAAAAAAAAAATTCTGCATCTAGCTTTACAGGAGTTCACAGCTGAAAAAAAAATTCCTCAACTTTCCACAGAAGTTGTGTCTATCGTTGTTTTCCAGACTACCAATTGGCATAACTGTTCATGTAAACTTTTTTGTATTTTTAAGCATACCTTAGGAAAGGTGGGATGCAGAAAAGAGAATGTAAGAGTGATTTTAGTCAGCTCATCACAGTATCACAGTGCAGAACCTCTTATTGAGTTCATATAATAGGAGATTAACCTAGGATCTTCAAGACACTTAATTCAGGAAGGTAGATGTGAGGAGTCCTGCTTGACTGCAAGGAAATAGAGATGTGAAAAATAAAATAATTTCCTGATAGGAGAAGATACTGTAATCAAGGGATTAAAAGCTAAGTTTAGGAGTATGACTTCAATACTGGCTAACAGGAATGCAAGGAAGAAATTACTTCTGCTTCTTTTTACCCTAATGTGAATCTGTTTACTTAGTGGGATCTATTATCCTTTTTTTCTAGTAAAAAAAAAAAAAAAAGATAATTGCTTTCTTTATTGTGAGAAGAAGACAATGGTTAGAGATTCACCTCTTGAAATAAGACATGTTTATTCTCTGCGTGAGTACCAATTAAGGTTTTGTTGCATAAAATTCTGGGAAAAAGAAACACTAATATCATCTTCATCCTGAGTTTCTTAGAAGGATTTTTTTTCCTCTATCTAGAAATACGAGGAAAAATGGTTTTGCCCATGTTCTTCTGGAAAAATCCTTTATTGTTTAAACTGTGAATTAATAACCAGATTAAAATAACTTTTTCCCTTTTTCCCTCCAGCTGAATATCCTGAAATTTAACTTACCCAAAGTATCTGGTGGTATAAAAAGAATAAAATTTTAACATCAGCCCTATCACAAAATGGGAAATTTCCTGTGTGGTTGGACAACAAGTTTTTCAGCATTGGTGTTTTTTATATTGATCTCACCAAACTTTCTGCAGTGGCATTACGGTAATTAAAGGACAGATCATCTCATATGAAGTCAGAATCATACTCTCCCAAATCATCCTCAATTACCGTTTCCAATAGAGCTGTTATTGTTTCAAGATTTTTAAACACTTTGATGGCCTTCATCAATTCTAGTTGAACTTTGTAGAGTACAAAAAATCAAACACTTCAAAGCAGATAACAACTCCTGCCACTAATTCAAAGATCAAACTCTCCGACCTTTATAGATATGGAGACACTTCTTCCAGTTGTTATACTCAGTAAAAACCCCTAAAATTTTAATGGCACCATAACAGGCTTTTATTTAAAAGTAATCATAGTATTAAAAATATTATCTTCAATGACAGTATTATGCAATTCAATGAACTATTCAGATGTTCCTGTCAGGAACAGCCACAGGACAGATGAAACCACTAGCCCTTACTGCAGCAGTTTATGATTACACTGCCCAGCGGGGGAGATAACTTTCCATAAATACTCTCTTATTTGCAAGGTATATTTGTAAGATCCAAAATTGCTATGACCTTAGAATCACAGAATCTTTTTGCTTGGAAGAGACCTTTAAGACTATCAAGCCCAACTGTTAACCCAGCACTGCCAGGTCACCACTAAACCATGTCCCTCAGCATCACATCTCCACAGCTTTGAAACCCCTCCACCACTGCCCTGGGCAGCCTGTTCCAGTGTCTTACACCTCTTTCAGTGAGGCATTTTTTCCTGTTTTCTCTCATCCTATTGTTGTTACTTAGGGGAAGAGACTGACCTCCACCTCACTACAACCTCCTTTGAGGTAGTTGTAGAGAGCGATAAGGTTTCCCCTCAGCCTCCTTTTCTCCAGGCTAAACAACCCCAGCTCCCCTAGCTGCTTCTCGTAAGAGTTAGACCCTTGTTTTCTAGACCCTTCACCAGCTTCATTATCCTTTGAACATGCTCCAGCATCTCAATATCTTTCATGTATTTAGGTCTCCAAAACTAAACTCAGTATTCAAAATGTGGCCCCACCAATGCCAAGTACAGGGGCATAATCACTTCCCTACTCCTGCTGGCCACACTATTTCTGATACAGGCAAGGATGCTGTTGGCCTTCTTGGCCACCTGGGCACACTGTTGGCTCATATTCAGCTGTCTATCAACCTACACCCCCAGGAAGCTCTCCAGCTACTCTTCCCCAAGCCTGCAGCATTGCATGGGGTTGTTGAGACCCAGCTACAAGACCTGGCACTTGACCTTGTTGAACCTCATACAAATGGCCTCAGCCCATCAATCCAACCAGTCCAGATCCCTCTGTAGAGCCTTCCTACCTTCAAGCAGATCAACATACCCAACTAACTCCAGTCATTCTGAATTTCCAGAGTCTCTTCTCTTTACCTAACAGCTGAATAATGTTACATTTAACCTTTCCACTCATAGCTGCCCTCTCAGCTTAATATACTTGCTTTGCTTTATTAAGACAATATGAACCCCCTTTTATTTAAGATGTTATTTTATAGTCTATTGGAGGTTTTCCCTAGGAATGAAAGACTTATGACATTGTCAACCATTCCTAGTCTGTTGAGTGAAACCAGTTGCATTGTAGCACCTAATACTGGATATTGTTTACTACATTCAGCTGGAAAAGTAACTATTTTACACATTTTTATTTCCATTTAAAATATTTGATGACCAATTTTTTTAAAATGCAACATTGCCTAAACACAGAAAAAAGGAAAGAAATCTCTTCCAGACTTGGAATATATTAACTCATTTTAATACTCAGAGAACCCACAGTTCCACAGTCAGAAATGGAGAAATGACATGGCTTTTAACACATACTCCTATATTCCTCATGTCTCTTATCCACCGTCATTTTATTGAGATTGGAAACCATGATAGGCTTTTCTTTTATATTTTATATTTCTGTACGTTATGTACGACAGAATTGTCTCTGAATTTGCTAAACAATAAAATATTTGGCCAGTGACACATTAAAGTATCTTAAATGTTATTTTAAACAGATCGGCAATATTTGAATCTTCCAGGACTTCAGTGACGTATCAATTCCACAAATAATTTATACCGTATCTTAAATGATCAGATAATGGCTCTCACTAACAACAATTGCAAATGCAGATACTTGACCTCATCACAGTTTTGCTTTCTGCATATCAGTCTTCCCCTGCCTTCTTCCCTAGCATTCAATCTAAGACAAATAAATAATGTACAACGGGCTATAAGTCATCTTAGTGAAGATGACTCAGTAAGCTGCAATTCTGAATAGGGGCTGAGCAAGTAACCCCTCAGAAAGTTGTATAAAATGATGGAACTGCAAAGAGCATGAGGAGGGAAAAAAAAATACTAAATAACAAAAGACATAGAAAATAGTATTTTGAGTCATGTAATATTCTAGTCTAAAAGGTATGTCACACCTGGTCTTCTGTGCATGTCTCTGATTGCTTTGGATCAGACTGTCAAAGATATTTGGCACCCAATTAAATTTACAAATTAGGTGGGTACTGAACGTTTATTAAGGACAACTGAAAATCTCCTCAGCATTGAAAATGTCTCTGAAAAGCCTGACACATATCTATCTGACAAATCAGGAGCATAAACAGCTTTGAAATATATACCCTTAATCCATATCAGTGTATTGCTTTAAAATAGTTTTCAAGAGAATCAGCAGCAACCAGAAATGGTGAAATAGAACAACTAGTAACATGAAAGAAGTATACAGATCTTAAGGAAGCAGGGAGAAGTTATCATGGCAGAAACAAAGTTGTGGCTACTATTAAAAAAAAAAAAAAGTGAGCTATTATTTAATGTCTAATTATAAATAAAAAAATATCAGCAATATAACATAAAAACTGGTGTATGTAAAGGCTGCTATACACAGAAGCTCCCCCTATTAAAAATGTCCATCTTGGAGCATGTTTGCCACAAGATGTGTAAGATAGGATAGTATTTCTCAGAGTAAAACATACTTCACAGTTTTCATGCACTCAGTGTTTATCACAAATTACATTTACCATGGGTCCAAAAAACCAAACCTCAAACCCCCAAAACAATCAAATAAAAAAACCTTATGATATATATAAACATTACACTTAGAGCCTGAAAAGGCAATCACAGATTAATGGAGTTAAGGCGAAGGTTCCTTTATGGTTGAGTTACTTAATCTTGGCCAACATTTCCTGTGCTTTGTGTACACAGATATTAGTATTCAACAGTGGCAGAGGCTAGATATGATCTTAATGCACCCTGTCCAGGCTACATAACAAAATCTCTTCTTTACATGATCCTTTGTGTTCTTCATATATAGAGTAACATGACTGGTGAAAGACCCAATGTAGGGATGAGTACAGTCCTGGATAAGGAATGTTCATCTGATGAGGGATGGAGAGGGAAGCAGAGTGTAGCATACAACTTATCATAGAAGAGTTGCAAAGACGACGTGAATACTAAGAGCAGTAAAGATCTATCATCATTTACCTGAATTATCCCCAAATCTCTGAGACTGAAAGACGATTCTGATCTGGCTTTGGACAAGTGATTTACTACCTTTGAGCTTGAGTTATTCTACATATAAGCTATCCACAGCACATAAATTCTTCTTCCAGCCCCAACCTAGCCACATGGTGAGATTGGATCTGCTCTAGCTCCCTGAGTTTCCTCTCTTTCTTTTTTCTCACCCACTCATTGCACTAGTTCACTGCATCCGTGTTGATTCCTCTACCTTTTTTTCTGGCCATCACTGTTTCTTTCCATTTGTCATCTGCTGCCTAACTTCACCATAAGGCCTGCTGAATAAGTATTTTCCCCTTTTCTAAGAAAAATGTGAAAAAGAGAATAAGAAACAAGGAGTGAGGTTACCTGCGTTATTGATCCTGGTTTCCTACACTGCAATCAACCACTTTAGTCCCTTCTTATGGCAGCACAGACAAGAGCAGAGTTTTCCTAGTTACTCATAGCTGAGAGCCATCACTATAAAACCCCTATTGCCTCAGTTTGGGCCACCTAACATAGGTATAGTCCACAGGATGAGCATATATTTCAATAAATTCAGTGCTAAATCAGTATTGAACATTACTTAGTAAGTCAAGCAGTTTCCTACCTTTCAATGCTGTCAACTAGCACTAGCATTTCTTACAACAGATTTAATAATTCAGAAAGGTAACTTTGATAACAGTTTCAAGATCTCTTGCAATGACATCATCCCAGTTCATAGCTTCATGCTAAAGCTAGTTATCTTCCTGACATTCAGGGCATTTTCACTGAGCACCTCAGCTCTCAAAAGCATCTTATGTTTGTTCTTTTACCTTAATTGACCAGCAATCTCTAATCCACCTTTACCTAGGCAACAATGAAACTTTGCTCTATTTAGTCTCTCTGATCTACTCTTATTTCTTTCAGCATTAACATATTTTTCTACTTTTGCTCTGGCTGCAGTGCGTAGTTGAACACCTGTTCCACTACTGCTAAGTGTTTCCATTTCAGTGACTGGTAAAGCAATCTCCAGCTCTATAGAAATCCTTAATGTAGAAGCATTTGTTCTTTAGCTCTAAGGGCAGTAGCTGAAAGAGTTGGAGATTATTTTCAACTTCTTCTACAGAGCATTCCCAGAAATACCCATACTTGCTCCATGACACTAACTAGAGAAGGCTTAAAACAAAACACACCAGCCACAACTTCTACAGCAGGCAGAGGCTGCACCTCTCCATTTAGAATCTTGTTCTCATTCTGTACCTTCAATGGTACACTTCAATGGCTTCCTGAGAATGTGGAAGCCACTCACATTTGAGCTGCAGTTCCACAAAAAAATCCCTCCTACCTCTGCTTTAAAATTTGGGGTCACAGCAGATATTTTCAAGAGAGCTATCAGATGGTGTGTAAATTCTGGTTTGATTTACAGATCTTCTTGCTGGCACAGTTCTGTCAGTGACATTACCTTCAGTTATTCCTGCAGAATATTTAAGTGCAATAAAATCCAATCCAAAGAAAAATAAAAACTTCCAGGACTTTAGAACTTTTTTACTGCCATGATACAATGCTATATTCAGCTTTTACTCACAATTGATCATTACAATACAACAACACAGGGAAAAAGCAAGAAAGACAAATATTTGGAGAGGAATAATGCCTTATTACAGAAGTGGAAAGAGTTTCACTGCCTGCTCCTTTATCCTTTTTACAAATATATCTCCCTGAAATTGTATGTTTATACTGAGAGTCATCTGAACACTGAGGTCCTGGCTATAACATAAAGATACAGACATAGGTATTATGAGAAAACTTAAAGTGTTCCCAGTGAAGTCCCATGGAGTACTGTAGTACAGCAAAAGCTACTGTAATTCTTTGACCTTCTGCACGGGTCTTTGATTGGTTGTTTTTGTTTACTGTATTTCTATGAAAATTGCACAATAATGTCTCTTTTCAACATATTTTGTAGGGCAAGGGGTGTAGAAATTATGCAAGGTGTTAACCAATGGATGTTCATGCTTCATTCTTTCTCCCAGCCCCAGTTCTAAAATATTTAACAAGGTACCATAAAGCATAAAACATAAAGCCATAGTAGGAATGACTGGGAGAAGATAGCCCCAGGGTAAAAAAGCCTGAAGTCAAGGAAATAGTAGGCCAGATTTTTTTTCTGTTGTGTAGCAAAATCACCTCATTAATGGAAATGAATTATGTCTATTTCTTTCACCCAGTAGTCAAAATCCTATATTAGTCTCAAGAGCAGATGTTTTTCCCTCTATTTCAGTAGAGATAATGATGTCCCTTTCCTGTTCCTAGATAGATAATGTAAAGTTCTGCAATGGAAAAAAGTTTAATGGTAAGAAAATTTAGACAAATGATGCAATAAAGACAAGCTGTTCTGTTCTTCTTTTGGTGATAGTACCATGCTCTGTAAGCCCTCCCGTAGCTGCTGAGTGAGCAGCTACATCAGCAGTATCAAACTAGGAGAGAGGGATTTACCCTAAACTTCTTTGAACAAGCTTGTGTGTATTTAAACATAAATTCTTTCTTTTGCCAAAGTTAAATCTTTGTGGAAACTGAAAACATTCCAGCTTTCACAAACCTGGAGGTACATTTAATGGGGTCAAGAGTAGTAGATTAACCTGACAAAGACGAATGTCAGTGTTGGATAGAAGGTTTAGTCCTCCTAACTCTCCTTCAACAGATAATCCCAGCCAAGGTCACAATCACAGTGACCATTTACTAAGTGAATGGAGTGAATGAAAGAGGGTTTTGAGGGGTTTCTACCTCAGTGACAGGTTAGGTTGTCCCTTCACTGACTTTCCATTTCTTCCACTGAAATTAATACTGTAATAAAATCAGAACTATTTCCCCTTATCTTTAGTAACAGGTCACAAGTCCCAGGTGGTTTCATACGCTTTCGAGTTTCTTTTATATATCTTCCTGAAATAATCACTTAATATCTGATTTTTATTTATTTATTTATTTACTCATGCCTCAAGAGAGCACACCTTATTTGCAATTCCTTTCTGATCAACTCAGGCATGCTGGCAAATGGGTAGTCCGAATGCATAGAGCAAAGGTCAATGAAACATCTGCTTTCCTGGTCTTGTTATTACCAGAATGCTCTTTTCCAGCCTCTGTTGTTCCAGAAATCTTTCAAGCATATAATGGGTAAAGTTCCCTCATATCTGAACCTTCAGCTCCAGCTGACACTTCAGTAATTTGTTTCCCATAGCAACTCATTCGAGATTCTTGACCTTGATGGAATGGCTAATGTGGCCACTCTTAACTCAGCTTCAACACCACAGAGAGATTGCAAGTAAACCATTATAAGTGTATTTGTTTTACAGCCTCGTTTTGTGCTTGGTGCCTTTATTTATTAATCATGGTTTGCTCTCTTTCAGCACTAGTGCCCGATAGCAGGAGCTTCCTCCCAGATTTCTTGGTTTGAAAACGAGATACACTTCAGTGGCTTGTTGTAATAGGTTGATAGAAAATCACACATAGCACTCAGAGCACCAGTATTTTCTGAAGGAAAGTGGGATGGCATCAGAGTGTTTCTGCTTTAATTCAAACATCTCTGATGAGTTCTCTATGAGCAGCACAGTGTACTTTTCAGAGACAAGAGCTGAGCCATTCTGGCAGAGACACTTGAATGTAAGTATTTCTGAAGATGAGTGTAGTGGTAGGTCAGTAGGATAGAGTTCATATTCTCTGTTATGCCTTCTTAAGAAAATGTAACAACTATATGAGTGAGCAGTTTCTTCACACCTATCAAGTATCAATGCAAATTTACCATTGGCTTAAATAAGCCATAATTTTAATAATGCATTGTTTAAATTAATGGTTTCTCCTCTTTTTTTTTTTAATAGATAATTGTTTAGGGTGTGTAAAAATATATATATCTATGATTAAAACTTCCTTTTTTTTTTTTTTCTGAAAAACTGGAGCAATTGAAAATTGAATGTGAAAATATTTTGCCAGAAAATCAGAAATTTTCCATTTAGGAATACGCTAAATCAACTCATGATTGAGTCCATTAGATTCTGGTTCCTGACGTCAATGGAATGGATTCCGTGTTCAAATAAAGTACTCATAA
This sequence comes from Coracias cyanogaster, assembly GCA_033124195.1. Lineage (NCBI taxonomy): Eukaryota > Metazoa > Chordata > Aves > Coraciiformes > Coraciidae > Coracias > Coracias cyanogaster. The sequence continues at coordinate 15,198 of JAVSBS010007126.1, read as the reverse complement.
TATAGAGATGATAATGTAATAGATGTTGATAGCTTAGATGAAAGGAAGCATCAGAATATCATGGGCAAAATTATTTGTCATGGAGTTTGGCCCACAGAGAGGAAGAGGATGTATAAGGTATCAGATGTTTAATTACATAAAACATAGAGGAAGCATTACTAGATTTAATAATTAAAACCAAAACCAAACCAGCAAAAGCAAGCAAACAAACAAAACCAAAAACCAAAGCACCAATTTTTGTTACTAAAATATTGTTGAAAAAGAGGGAAAAAATATAACTGAAAATATTTCCGTCATTATTTGATCAGTTGCTTCATTTGAAAGAATGTGTATATTAAGCTGATTATAGAGAAAAGTGCCTTTCTTTTTTTAAAACGAGAGAGCATGCAAATTTGTATGTATGTATCTGACAGGGAATATGTTTTCTCTTCAGAGCTGCACTAGGATTTAGTGACAGAAAGGGGACTCTGTTAATGAAAAGAGTGACTGCATCCTGGGTTCTGTGTTAATGGACGATAATGTTACTGGTGGTCAAACTCTCATTCATACAACTGTTTCGCTATGCAATCCTTAAAATCTCTTTCAATTCAAATATGCTTGTGAAAACAAAACCACACAAAAATAGCAAGAAAAAATGAACAAAACTCAAACCATCATGCAATATCCACACCCATAGTAAAAAACCAGTGAACAGCCTGTGAACGGTAATCATACTGTATACTACAGGCAGCAGAACAGCTGGAATGATAAACCAATTATTCAGCTAGAAAAGACAATGTGCAATAATTACATCATGAGTAATTAATATATGACAGCTTACATCTTACAGGCACGCATTTTGAGAAATGTTGTGACTCTGCAAAGAAAGCAGCAGCAAGATTTCCTGGGTCTTCCCTGTGCCATTGTTTAGCAAACAAGAGACTCTCTGAGAGTGCAGAGCTTTCTGCCTACACAGCTAAGATGCCTATCCAGCCAGATCTTTAAAGCTGACTTGCAACTGGAATAAGAAAATTCCATCATCTTTACACAATAATATGCATTTAGTACCTTTTAGTCCAGAGAAATTAATGTTCTTTATATAAAATCATGTCAGAAATTAGTCTGATCTTGCACCACACTAAAGCAGGAATTATGATCTAAACAAGCGAGGGAAGAATAAACCCTTGCATTTCCGTATTGGCAAATCTTGATCAAACACAAGAATTAATGCTTTTCTCCAGTACACTGTAAACCAGGAACACTTCCAGCAAGAAAGAAAGGAGAAACTGATTTAAAGGTAATATTTTTTTTCTATATCCCAGACTTCAGATTAAGTTAGAACACATGTATGAAAAGTTTTTGGTGTAACTTCTGGTATTTATAAATGTATTGAGTGAGGGTCTAAGTATCATACCTCTTCCTTAAAAAAAGATAACAAACAGAGGCAAGAGGGGTTTAAAACATGTCCAAAATTTCAGAGGAGGTACGAGAATTGAGAACAAGGTCAGGAGTCCTACCCTTACTTTCTGGCCAATGGGTTTGCCACAACTGGATTCAGCAGGAGACATGATGTGTAGCTCCCAATACCTCCAGCTATGAAAATGGAAGGTGAATCCAACTGCTTTGCTTGCATCTGTTTCTGTCTTGAGTTGTGACTCCATCTCGTCTTTATTTCAAATGTGGCAGATATTTGTACAGATTTTCTGAATCCACAGATATGGTATGAAGCCTCTATTCTGGTAGTGCAACATTATGCAAAAAAAAAAGGTAAAGAGCTAATTATGTAGTTTAGATGGGCTGTGAATAGAAGTAAGCCTTGGATTCTTTTTAACCAGCAGGGTAGCAAAGGTCTAGATCAGCCTTTCAATACGTGAAAACAAAATGCATTATATGATGAAGGTCAGAAACTTCAGGAATAATGTGATATACTGCCACAATATTAGAGTCTTGACGTTACTGTATGAAAGTCCCTGTATCCCTAAATTATCCTATTATTGTGGTATTACAACCATAGTAAATGATCCAGTTTGAAATTGTAAACAAGCTACTGATCCAGATTACCTATCAACTAATATTATCAGACATGGACAAAGGACTGGATTTAATGTGAATGGCTTACAACAGATTGGGCAGTCAGAATATACGGTGTCAGGCAAGCAAAGTTTGCTAAATAACCCATCTCATTATTATTATGGTAGGGTGGCAACTGAGTCACAGTCTTGATAAGATGCTGTAAGGGAGGACCATACTCACACAGAAAGATGCTGTCCCTATATCAGAACATATTCTAAAGAAGATCAGCTCTCATCTACAGCCTTGCTTAAGGGCCCAAATTTCCAACGGTGTGCTGAGGACTTTCATAAACTGTCAGGGACCTTGCTGGAAACCTGTCCTTGCCTGCAAGGAATTGGTAGCTGATAAAATGTGTCTAATGTCCTAGAGGCAAAGAGGAAAGAGAAAAGGATAAATGGTTAACTCAAGGACACAGTGAAAATCAGTAACAGCAAAAAAAATCCTGTCTCCTAACTCTTGCTCAAATGTCTTGACAACTTGACTGTACTGCTCCTCCATCACTCTCTTTCTTCCAAAATAGTACATGTGATGTACTGATTCATCAAGAGTATTAATTATCTTGGGTCTGAAATGAGCCAATGCTTCAGTTTCCTAACTAAAATCCAGCAAAGGATGCCACTTTTTCTTTGGCCTTTATTTTGTATTACACATCCCTGATGTGTAATCCCTGATTACTATCAGCTCCCAATAACGATTGATTCTAAAAGGGGGAAAAAAAAAACCACAAAAAACCAAACCAGAACTTTTATCCTCATTTTTTTTCTGGAGCCAGAAGGCTACCCAGGATGAGGGAGAAATGTTGTCTTTTATACTGAGGGCAAATCCTATAGCACTGCTAGATTAACTGGGCACAAGCTCTTTCACAGAATGGTGCCACATGGAAATATATGCATATGTTCTGAAAAGCACCATGCCATTTACACAGTTCAAGTGGGTGCAGGTGAGAATTAAACAAACATCAGCTGTAAGCAGCTTCTCAGCTTTTCATACAGTTAGCAGATTGGCCTGTGGCGTACAGAAAAGGCTATTGTTGTTTTTTAATCTCCTTTCAGTGTAGGGAGCTACTGTTCTCTCTACTGCGCTGATAACACATAAATTGCTTATCCTCCAAAGCAGCCTTCATCTGACCACCAACTTCACTACTCTCTTGCCAGGCTCCTGATAATCTCTTCCCACTTCTTTTTCAGTCTGTGTCGTTTTTAGCTTGAGGGATTTTTGTGGCCCCATACAGAAGTAGAATTTAAAAGGTCCTTTTTCCTTTTGCCTCTCCCCTGCTTTCCTTTCTGTCTGTGAGATGAAAATCCATTGGGGGAAAAAAAAGGAAGGAAAATGCAGTGTTGGTGCTAGCATGCCAAGTAAAGCTCCAATTCCAAATCACATTGTGAGGTTTCACATGTGCTGTGACATAATTAGAGGTCACAAAGAGGGGCCCAGATTCTCAGTAATGTAACATGGCAATTTCTCAAAATCTGCCCCATGGCTCCTCGCTTGTCCAGCTGAAGTCATTTGGCAACAGCTAGTATTTAACTTTCTGAAAATAAAGCAACTGTCTCTCCCTCTCCCTCTTTCCCTCCCTCTCCCCCACCACCTTCAACCCTGAAGTTACATCACAGTAATGTGTAGATACAAACATTGTCGGGTCACTACAGAAATCACTGAAACATCCTCACCTTGAATGCTCTGAAGCCATCTTATCCTTCAAACAAAAGATGTGCAAAGATGTGTAACAAAAGGTACCCCAAAAAATCAATGAGAAGTTAAAGCCAGGAAGATTATTTATAAAGAATAAAGAGAATAAAAATATGATACATAAAATTTCAGGACAGCAAGTCAAGCAACACTTCGGGTTTTTTTTCCCTTTACTTTGTAAGAAGAAACTGGACAAAATATTATAGGTATAAATCAAATAATAGAAAATCTTTAGAACTTTTTTTTTTGCTCCAGGTGATTAAAGAGAAGGAAGTCACTGGAATGTGAAGAACTTACATGTTTTTTATTCAGGTAAACTCAAATCATAGTAAAACCATGCCAGGCACATTTGATTTACTAGTACTGATGAAACTCCTGTGGATTCCTTAATATTGAGTATTCCTTGATGTAAAGTATTCCAACTCTGTCTTGTGATGAACACCCAGTGAAAATCATCAAGACCACTGCTGAATCAAATTTCTCTTCAGAAACTCTGATGCTGCACAGAAGGGACCTAACTTCAGATTCTCAGGACATACTCCCTGCTCTCCTGCTCAAGGTTTTTATCTGGAAGAAGGATCAGTGAGGCACCAGCAGGAGCTCTCTCCCTCTCCAGCACAGCGATGCAAAGAACAAGGATTCCGAGGACAAGTCGAAGGACTGATCCTAGGACTGGCTTAGCTGCCTCCCTAAGATAAAAAGCAAAGATGAAGTAAAACCTCAGTGGGGTGGTTGACAGGGCCAGACAAAGCTGCATCAGAGCTAATCAATATTCTCAGAGCTCTGTTTTCTCTACTTTCCACCCCTGCAATTACTGCAAGCCTGTGAGGTGCTAACTCTGAGCAAAGGAGAAGGTTCATAGCTCATCACCCAAGCAGTGGTGTGGGCTGTGCAAAGCTTTCTGTAGATGATTAATCCTGACACCTATGTTAGCATGATGATATGTTTTTCCACAGATGTTCCAAGCACTTTACCAAGTGCCAATCTCATTCCTTGGGAAGACTTCAAATAAACTGAGTCAGACAAAAGTTAGTTTGGTTTCTAGGGAAATATGACAAGGCCTGGGCAGACATATCCTGTCACCTAGAGGTAGATAGGGCATGACTGGAGCAAGTATGCGTGTGTATGCCTGCGTCTGGGTAGACAGGTGAAAAGGAGTAGGAAATTCTGTTGCCTCTGTCCGTTACGGGTCAGACTGAGTCATCTCAGTTAAACCCACTCTTCTCCAGGCTGGGTCTTTGACATGTGCTAAATTCTTTGTAGGTTACCTTGGTGTCCTGTGCCTGCAAAGTGCCAGCAGGCCATATCAGGCTAGGGAAATTAGAAGGAGCAGTCTAGGATTGACATGGACAGTACATATTAGCAGGTTCCCTACACCCTGTGTGTAAAATAAAAAGAATCCTTCTGCCTTCCTTTTATCTGTGTGTAGAGGTTAAAATCAGCATCTGCTCCAAAACGATGTGGCTACTTTTTGGAGGGAGAGAAGTGTGGACTTGAGCTGTCACCAGCAATGGTTGTGTTCCAGGGCTCACAAGGTCTGCAGGCTGTGCACAATCACCATGCTGATTTCCAGGGAATTATCTCACTGGCTGGTTGCCAAGCACACTGAGATAATTCAGCAACTCAGGTCGAATTCCTTGACTGACAATGCCAGAGCTGGTGCTCTGGAAAGCCTGGTCTCTGAAAGCCAAAGTAATGTGGGTGTGAGAGGTGTTCTGTTGTGTCTGTGGAGGTGTGCAGGGCTGGATGTGGCCACACATCTTACAAAACCCAGTGTTTTGCCTAGGATTACTCTAAATTTGAGACAACATGACTATCTTGGTAGATGATCAGATGGGATCTTCTGCTTGTGCCTGAGTTTTCAAAAAACAAGACAGTAAACTGGAGTAGAAGAATTTGGCTACATTGTGACATGTAGCCAATTTGACTAGTTCTAGGTTATCTGAGAAGGTTCTCCAGCTTCTTTCAAAAATGGAACGAAGAGCATGGTCAGGGCCAGGCTTGACTTGCCCTTTGGTATACTAGTTAGGATGTTTTTGTCTCTGACCATACTCCAAAATCTGAAACAGTGCTGACAGCCAAAGTGTACCACTGCAAATACTGCTTGTACGGAACAGCATAAATCTAGGCTCAAGCCCAATATTTGTAGCAACTCCCCACTTTTTTTCTGTTTGTTTGCTTGTTTTAAACTACCAGGCACCATTGAGCCCTTGTAATGAATACAAAAAAATTTTATTCAGTAAAGTTTGACTGTAATTTCTCTCTTCATTATCCATTTTGATTAATGTCTTCTACAGTGTAGGAGCATTTGGAGAAAATACATCTTTCCTCCAGTTAATATTTGTTGGTTGTTATAAAACACACACACCAGCTATATCTTCCAACTACTTTTTATGTGTAGTAATGCCATCACAGGTACTTCTTAATTAATGCATTTGACAGCATCCAGTCATACAACTCCATGTTGATATGCCAATTTAAAGAGTGCAAAGGTTACTGAATAAAAAGCATCATAATGATGCACTTAAACATAGGTAATTTTAGCTAAAATATCTTTACTGCCTTTCCTAACAAGGAGGTAGTTTGGATTAAAATAGAATCCCTGGCCACTTCAAAACCAGGGTTTAAAATCAGAGATATGGACTACATATGTATGTCAAAGACTGGTTGTACTTATATAGTGAGAAAGAAAATAATGAGGTAATTTGGAAAAGTCAATGGACAGTTCTAAGAGTCACATTAGCTTCCATTAGTTCTTTCAGACAAATCAAACATTCTCTAAAAAATTCTAAAAAAGTTATTTGGCATTTTCACCTGCTTTTAAATAAAATAGTTTGAAGTGATTTTTGACTTTATTTTAAAATATTCAAAAATTTTAGAAATCTAAAATAAGATCTATTATTTTACACTGGGATTAAGCAAAGCAAATTAACTCGTCCCAGAGGAAATTTCTTAAATGTTTTGATTTTTCAAACTTTTGAGGGACAAAATATTTATCCAGAAGAATTCTATACACACTTTTTTGTGAGTCTGCTCAAAGTAAACATTTATTTCTGTAACAATATATTCTGGTGAATATATTATTCTGCATAGTTGGTGAAAGGGCTGGAAGGAATGTCCTATGAGGAGCAGCTGAGGAGTCTAGGCTTGTCTAGCTTGGAGAAAAAGAGACTGAGAGATGACCTCATTGCTCCCTACAGCTTCCTGAGGAGGGGAAGTGGAGGGGCTATTCTCTTCGCCCTGGGATCCAGTGACAGGATGCATGGGAATTGCTCAAAGCTGTGCCATGGGAGGTTCAGATTGGACATTAGGAAACATTTCTTTACCAAGAGGGTGGTCAAACACTGGAACAGGCTTCACAGAGAGGTGATTGATGCCCCAAGCATCTCAGCATTTCAGAGGCATTTGTATAATGCCCTTAATAACATGCTTTAACTTTTGGTCAGCCCTGAATATGTCAGGTGGTGGGACTACACATTCATTGTAGGTCTCCTCCAACAGAACTATTCTATTCTGTTCTGTTCTATTCTATTCTATTTTATTCTATTCTATTCTTCTCCACTGTGAAATTGCTAAGAATGTCCATTTCTATATACTATTTAATCCACTAAATTCTACCAAATTCCTCAACATCATTTATTTCAGAACACTGACCATTATGTAGCAATACCTTAATGATTCAACAGTGTCAGAATATTAAATAACTATCCCATCACATGTCCTTTCTACCATATAAATGTTAAAGAGCTTCTGTATGTGGACTTTTCTGGTGCATTCTTGAGATATCTACTGCTTGTTCCAAAATGCATTAGGACATCCATTTAGTTTTAATTTTGTGATTATATCAGAGAGGTGGAAAAAAGTCTTATTTATGCTAAGCAGTTTTGTTGATGACATACAGGTTGCTATAAAAGCTGGAAAGTCAGATCAATTTTATGAGCAATTAAATGGGGTCTGTTCAAAGGTAATTAATTTTATGGTAGAGGTTGAGCAAGGTGATGCTATAATATTCTTATATCTCTGATGATAGGAGGAAAAGATAGCTCACCAGCTATTAAATGTTTCCAAATGTTCACATTCCATATCATTATTTATATTTCAGGTCTGTTCACTGTTTTGTTATTAAAAAAGTTCTCTTCTGGGTGGTTAAATGTGCAATTTATGCATGCTCTAATGAATATTATGTATACCAAGGTCTTTATGAAAATTAGCTATTCACTTAATAGACGGTGGCTTTCTTGTGCTCCTTTGCAATGTGACCAACAGGTAGGCGTGTATCAGTGAAAATAATAGTTGCCTCAGACTTCCAGAGAAGATAAGGGAGGAAAAGGCATATAATGAGGCATAGCGGGGTTTGAATATGAAAAAGTTGAGAATGTAATTAATTACTTTCATAAAACATCACTGAGATATTCTGCAAGAGGTGTAATTAGATAATACACTCAGAGAAGTAAAAGTCACCACAGTTCAGAAATGAATACAAGAGAAAAATCTGTCTGAACAAGACCGGGAAAATGAGATCTAGGTGTGTTTTATTGCAGCCTTATATTCAGCATTAGGAGTTATGTATAAGAAAATCTTGAAAACTTGCAGTATCCAATTGTGAACAAATACATTCTTTCAAAAAGTCTTTATGACTCATTCTCTCCAAAAAATTAAGCTACGATAGATGTCAATATCTGGGTAGTCTGAACAGCTATTTAAATATACACATTCCTTTGAGAATATTATTAACCTGGGTATCCTAAACATTTTCTCTGTGGAAAAAATTCCAAGTTTAACTAACTGTTACATGAAAAAATGCATTTCTTTTTACTAGTTCTGACAAAATGTGTAAAGGTACATTGTAGGCTCATGCAGTGTCCTTTATTCTTTGTAACATGGGTCAGAGAAAACAGATGTTCCTAATTGAAATTCATTCAACTTTTTAATTTTAATGGGTTGAGTCATATTTGTTTTCTTGACATGCTCATAATGTTTTTCTTGTTTTTCACTGAGGGGGTTTTCTATGTCCTTTATTAATCCTGTTGATTCTTTTTAAGATCTTCTTGTTTTGAATTTTTCTTCTGGAGAAATATTCCATGAATGCCACATAGTATATTAGACGAAATCATAGAGGATTACGCCCTATGCAGAACACAGACAGTCACTATAATATGATCTGAAGTATCTCAATCTTGTTCCTTGTGCATTCTAATACTATGCTTGAATTTTTACTGCAGAGGTCTTCAGAGATGTCTTTGTCCCTTTCTTCATCTACTGCTGTTAGTCTTAAATGCTGCAAGACTTGACAAGTGATTTAAGGGTTCCTCGTGCTTTATTATTTTATTTTTTTCAGCACAGAATTTCATTTGCTGTTAAATAACTCATTTATGTAAGATGAAGTCCCTCTGAAGCTCATCAACAGGCTCTTTGTCCTTGAATAAGGCTGTAAGAATAATTAATATTTTGGTCTAGCTGCCAAACAAAAGCTGATTAGCATTTTAACAAGCATATAAATGTTTCATTGTTTCTTCCCAAAATGAAAACCTAGGATGAGCAGGTTACTGTGCTTGGCAATACGCTCACTGAACCTCAAATTAAATACTCTGGTGTTCACATAGTTTGAGGAGCCAAATTAATAAAGCATTACCTACTCAAAACTGCTAGGAGAGATGACAGCCTCACCACTGTCCAATAGCCCAGTAGACTGAGTGCCAATCCAAGATGCAGAGAAGGGGCCTTTGTGCCTACAGACTGCAGTGGCTCTAAACATCTGGTTAAAAGGCATACCAAGACAATCTTTTGCACAGATTTGAATTCTCCTGTGGATACTGTTCTACTTTTCTTTTTAAGGTCCGAGGATGAGAATTTATATCTGTTGCAGTCTGGTAACTGAAATGCAGACATCAAAGCACACTTGCTGACACAAGATATGGTGTCAGTGGAGGTGTTACCCTTCAGCTTCCAACAGTTCACCTTTTCACTGAGATACACTCAGTGATGGTTAGAACATCCACATTCTTGCACTTTCTGTAAAGGAAATAGTATAATTAGAGTATTTCATTTCCTTATGGGCATGTTCCAGCTACTGGTTATTGGAAAGAACAGTTGGCAACTGCTTGACAGTCTAGTTCTTCAGACATTTTTTCCAGACTGATCTAGTCTACATCTGACACTGCAGCTGTGAAAAAAGAATCAGCAGCAGTTTTGGCAAATAACTGTTCTTGTCAGATATTCCCCTGTACTTTTTTTCTTCTACCTTGCTACTACCTTCACCTTTTCCTAGCTTATCACTCATCACCTGTGATGATAATTACAAAATAGATTAAGCTTTACAACAACCAAGAAAGTTCCTTGTTAACTTCTGGCATATTGAAAAATTGCTATTTAATCCTATTTTTCCCAATCTTTTATCCAGTTCTTTGCTCTACCCTGATGCCACACCTTCTTATCTGTTTTAAAATATCATGTTACAAATCTTGTTAGAAGTATTATGTAAATCTGAATTAATTATTTCTCTTTACTTCTTAATTAAGAAAAATTAATCTTATGCCACATTAAATGAAATTCACCAAAGACTGAAAACCTTTGGTCAAGAAAATTAGCAAAAGTCAGTGGTCACTAGGCCTTATGATTGCTATGTACTGATGGAGAAAGGGTTATATATTTCCACACATGGGTTTCCATGGGCCATCTAATTCTTTGCATGAAGATTATTCCATTCTAAGAAATATAAGTAAATATTTAAGGACTTTGATAGTTATTTGCTTATCTTTTTCAAAGGCAAATGGTGGTAGTTTAGTCAGAGAGGTTTACATTGCTGTATGCATAACAGTTTAGATGCAGATCACTTCTGCCAATGACTTCAATGAGTTCAGAAGGGTTATTTGCAGAGAGGAAAGAGTTGTTACGGAACAGGACTGAAGCTGTTGAGGGTGGTTCTTATTCTTTCAAGATGTCCTGGGAAAGACCAGAGTGCTTCTAAAATAGGGTATTTTCAGAGTGTATCAAATATACATTGAAAAACCTGAGATATTCATAAGGTGCTAGCTGTCACTTTCCATTTAGAAGAGCAGTTTGAGTGCTCTATGAAGTGCTTTTCTCTTGTAATGCAGTGGTTAGAGCACTGACCCAGGGTAGGAGACATTCACCTTCCACCTTCTCCTTTGTTAAATGGGACTAATTCCGACATCCCTCAGCTCGAAGCAATACCTAAAGGTGGTGCTTGAGGGAAGATGAATTCTGCATTTCCTATCATGCTGCTTCCTTGCAGAGCTTGAAAAAGTTCAATCAATGGATCTTAAATACACTGAGGAAACGTGTTTTCGGGTAGCTGGGATGTTCACCTGAAAGAACAGCAAAACTAATCTATCTCCAAAATAAAAATAAAACTTAGAAATTCAAAGAAAATGGTTATAGGACAACTGGCTCAGTACCTCAAGCAAATGGGAAGGTATTTATTTTTCAGTACTATCCATGTGTACCTATCACCCTTTGGGAGTGCAAGCCCAGGCTTGCCTACCAGTAACTTCATGCAATAGTCAGAGGGAGATCCTTAAAAGATACCTATCCACATCCTAACGTCAACTTTGATTTATGATCTTTGATACAGCAGGTAAATGAACACAAAGTGAGATTTATTGAATGCTATATAACAAGCCTGGAGGTTAGGAGTCCAAGATCTTTGACACAGTCAGCCTTATTCATTAGAAGGGAGCTATTCCAGTAATGAATTATTACAACCCTGGGAGTACTTTGGTCATGGTTCATCACCATGGTACACTGTGGACCTTAATAGCATCTTACAATGTCAATATGTGCTTTATTTAAGGTTCGTATCATTTTAACTGGTCAGAAAGGATAAAACTCACCCCTGTGTGGCAGGCCAGAACATGGTCTATTCATCATGGTAGTCCCACATGAGTCCTCAAATGTATTTTAACTGAGACGGAAGTGACACATAAAGCTTCTGTGAAGTCTTTTGCACACAGCTGGATTTCAACTGTGAATAGGAAATTATTTGATGGGAAATTTTGTCATCAATCAGATTAGCTAAATGACATGAATAATTTCTCTAGCCTAACATGAAATATCCAAATCTTGTCTAGCAGTATGGCTTTAAGTAAGATAATTTCATGGAAAATTATGGCAGATAAAGAATAGTAAGAATGGAGGAAGGACTTTTTCAGATTAAAAAATTTGGTTCATTTAACTTAAAGCCAAAGAATTCAGCATCAGGCATCCACCTTCTGCATAATGGCCAGAAAATTAAATTCCTATTAAATGCTTAAATCCCAATCCTTTTTCTCCATGTTTCATCCTTTTTCCTTTCTCTCACCCCCCCTTTTTTTCTCTGCTCTTTTCCTAGGTAACTTCCAGAGCTCTAGAAACAAGGGAGTTTTCAGTGTGTTTTTATTATAATAATATGAAAGGTCAAACTGACCTCCCCTGTTCAGAGATGTTTTTCTTTATAAAAGAGAAAGATTTTTTATTATCTTATTGCACTAACCTTTCTTACATTACAAGCACACTTTGAACATTAAATTTAAAAAAAAACCACAAACATGTAACATTTAAAAATGACAAATTGCATTCCAAACAAAAATTTTCCGTTAGAAAATATTTTTTTCATTTTCCATCACCTTTTGTGAGTTCATTCATCTTGAACTGCCTAAGAATCCCCTAAACTGCCTTGGCATCTGAGAAGTTTACTGAAAGTGTCTGCTCAGTTCTGGCTGTCAGTATGCAAAATAACAGTGCTTTTTTAAAAACAACAGGTTTTTTGAAAAAAACACATTAAACTAAACACAGCTATTTTTTACCTCAGTTTTATATAAATAGTATCTTTGATCTGAGCTTGCTGTTTTAACAAGAAATCAATAACAGCATAAACAGAAAAGCAAGTGGTACTAAAAAACGTTCTGAATCAAAAGCATATTGATAGGTAATTTCATTGCTGTACCAGGCTCCGTGTATGTCTGCTAGAATCTATCACATAAGATTAAACAGAAACTTCACTGTATATAGTTACTGGAATCTGAGATGTCATTAGTATTCCTTCTAGAAGAAATTGTTACAGGACAGGTGAAATATTTTGCATTTATATACATCTTCTGCCTCACTATTAATAGTGTTAACATGCTCCTGGGCAGAGACTATGCTCAGGGAAAACCCACCACTTCATATCCATTTTCTTCTCAGAGTTTCCCTCAAAGCACTTTACAGTTGACTAACAGGCACAGATGTACCTAGGGTAGTACAGGGGGGAAAAGACAGCCTTTACAAAATGTAAAAGTATAATGTTAAGATTGCAGTCAATAACAATCCCTCATATGTGTCTACCACATAACAGTGTGTTAAAAAAAATATAACCAGAAAAACAAAACCAGAAAAGGCAGAAATTGCAGTTAATAGAAGAACTTAAGAGTCACAAAACAGAATTCTTCAGGTTTCAGCTGCTCCATTATTCTTCTATTAATGTGAAGTAGCAATTAGTTCCTGTCACAATCTCTAAGGTATTTCTAAAGTCATAAAACAAACAAAGTTCAATCTTTATGATCCGATGTGCAAAGGCCAGCAGGTTGCTCCCGTTGATACATGTTTACTATGCCACAGGAAATACTGAGTCCATAAAAAATGAAAAGACTCATAGTGGCTTCATGAATTACTCTGAATTATTTCATCCCTTATCAGTGCATAAGGAATATGCACTTTTGTTACTTGGTATAACTGTGCAGTGCTTTTGCTAAATGATATGCAACAAGGGTTTTGCACTTAGGATGGTATGTGGCTATAGATCTTCCTGCATTATCTTTTTTTTTTTTTTTTTTCCCCCTTAAATTGCTTACAGGTAGCATAACTGTTTTTGTTCAGGCAAGTTCTTTGGACACTCAGAATGCCAAAGGCAAATAAGAAATCTTGCATTTGTACAGAAGAACAAAGCAATAGTTGAAATGAGGACTTTGTGATTTTAAATCATGCAGGAATTATTAAACCCATAAAGAGAAAGATTTCAGCCCTCCCTTGATTTTTTTTTTTCCAATATACTCAGTGATGTACTGAATAAAATATTGATATCAGAACCACCTATACAGAATTACAACTATTCTAGATGGTCTGACTGTTAAAACACAGGGCTGGAATCCAGTGTGAATAAGGAACAGATTTCTGAACATCTCTGATATTCTTGTGGGACTTTGAGTTTAAAAGTAGGCAATTTAGACAATTGTCATATTTTTTCCATATATAAAAATAGGATTAGTTAGGTATAATCCCATTGCACTTTAGAGTTTTATTTACAATCTGTTATAAGTTTAAAATTTCATCTAGGAAATACCACTGATTCCAAGCTTTAGCCAGGATCAAAAGACTTGTGCTCTGTCTTAAGCGCTAGATATCACTCATTTTCACTGAAATCGCTGCCTTTTGCACAATTAACTTGCAGAAGTATTTATTTTCCTCCTTCCAGTCTGGTGTTCATCCTCTTTTACTGGTTGAGTAGTTTGAACACTTCTGTCCTCCATGTGTGTTGAGTGAACACTAATAAACTATTCTCTTTTTTTAATTGATTCAGTTCTTAGTGTTTTTTTGTTATTTTTGCTAGTGCAATATTTAAATTTGGCTTTGAAGCCGAGATGCTTAGAAACTGCTATGTATTAAAGCTTGAATGGAAGTGCTTCTAGTAATTTGTTTCCATATAGAGTTTTCATGGAATGAATAAGTGTGCAAGAGTCCCTATCCCTAAAGTCTTTCAACTCATTTTCAAGTAATCACTTTTAGTTATGAGAGGATCATTCATTCACCGTTTTATTCAAACGTGTTTAGGCATTTGCATGAAATACATTGGAAATGTATTCTTCAAACTCACTGAGGTTGCCAAGGGTCTACCTATCAGTAAAAATTATTTCTATGCACGCAGCACAACTAAGTATAATATATTTTTTTACATCTCTCATGCCAGAGATTGTTTTAACCTACTAGCCTACAGCTAAATTTCAGTCAGTGAGAGGGGTACTAAAAACGTCTATCAATTATTTTCAAACTATTATGAGTTAGTCTGGCTAAATACACACAGACTTTAGATTAGTAACCACCTATTTAATGAAGTGGCCCTGAAGTTGCATCCCTAAAATGTCTTTGATTCCATGTAGTTAGAAGGAAAAAACAATAGATAAATTATATTCTGCTTGTATCTGTATTACAGACAAAATACTTTCAGCACAGCTGCTGAAATAACATGAAGCAAGTTATCCTGATTAGACAGCTTAACACTTGGACAGTTGAAGGACAGATGAAGTTCTGAAGATGTGGACAAAGAACAGCTAGTATTTAAAAATACCCCCAAAATTGGAACCTGAAAACAGGTCACTAAACTTTCCTTACAAGAATAGGTATGTGAGAAAAAAAAAAAAAAAGCCTAGTTCTCCAGTTCAATTCCATTCCTAAACACTACAGAGTCATTGCAGTGCAACGCTA